>JAOWBR010154924.1:0-12979 GCA_028571145.1 Dionaea muscipula
GTGGGAGAGGGTCAGGGTGGCCGAGGAGGCGGAGGAGAGGCTATGCTCCCAGTTAGGGGAACTTGAGGCGGAGGCCGTCGATCAAGCACGCAGTTTTCAAGCACGCGTTCTCACATTGATGGAACAATTGTCCCAGCTGCAGTCAACTTCTTCAGAGGCAGAGGCAGAGGCAGAGGCGGGCACACAAGCTGCTGCCTTGCCCTTGCGTGCTTCAGCCAACTTCTTCCGTGATTTAAATGCTATTCTCAATTACGTCTAGTGTTAGTTTACGTGCCAATATATATATATTATTAATATTGATTGATTGATGAATTTCCTTTGTGTGGTAGACCGGTACCACTCCACTGTAAGATTGAATTTTATTATTATATATACAACTTGTGAATGAACATAATTGTTAACCATCCCGGCCCACACATAATTTACTTTGTTAGAAGATGAAAATCGAACAAGAATACAGGACCAAACTGTAAACTCGATCCCATCGAAATCGATCTGCAACATAGAAAACTGTATGTATATATATACAAGGCAAGGCTGAGATGAGATATCATGGGGGAGATTATCATTAATTTATACACAACCCTCAATCCGATTGAAGCAAATATATATATATATATATATATATATAATTAAGCAAGCACTACAAGACTACCTCCACTAGCAAGTGGCTGGGAGAAGCAAGGCACAGAGACAGAAATTGACAACAATCTGAACTTCACCCGCTAAATATATACCAATTACTATATATCCAATCCTTTTGTCAAAACCAACCCATTACAAGTACCTAGCTCCTTCATGGAGATGGAGCAAATGGAAGCATAGCTCATCTGCTCAAAGCTATTCTCCTCGACTCGAGTCTAGCAGAAGTAGCTACGAACTAGCATGCATGCTTCTGTAATGTGCGAAGAATAGCAGAACAGCTCTGGGTGCTTGAGATTAAGAATTCTCCGTCACAATACAGTCGTCAGTGGTAAGAGACATCTCATCACCAATTATCAGACTCTTCGTCTCCATTCTCGACGGAACTAACTAATTAAGAACCAGCAGCTCACCTCAAACGTCCATTGTGAAGCTTCAATTTCAAGTTCAATGTTTTTTCCAGCTGCCAGCACCTTGTCTTCTGACTGAGCCAGTATATAAGTACTCAGAAAAAACCCAATACTTGCATGGCATGGCTGAAATTATGTAGCTAGCACTTTGTAGAGCTCTCTCTATATTTGCATGCAGCAAAAATACCACTTAAACCAAGGTCATATGATTCCATCTTGCCAAATCATCTTTCTTTCTTTATTTATACCTCCAAACCCAAAGCATCACCTTCTGATATATATGTTGAAGCTCTTGCAATGTTGTCTGTTCCACCACTTAAACCAAGGCCATATCCCCTCCCATCAAACCACAATAACATATGGCCCAATCGTGCTAGCTCGGCCCTCTGACTCTTTCAAGGCAGAATGAATCAACCTGTAAAACAAAGAAAAGGGAAATCAATTCCAAATTTAGAGTATATATATATATATATATATATATATGAGAGCTAATTGCAGGTATCAGAAAGTGTCCGGGAACCATATATAATACAACATTCCTATGCAAAGTGACACCAACATTGGATCGAATCGAATCGAAAGCAAATGTTGGTGGCTGAGGAAGATTGGAAGCTCACCAAATGTGTTGTCCCTGATGCTATCTATCTCCCTGTAGACTGACTGTAAGACAATGATGAGCCACAATGCAATGGCAGGTCGATCTCCAAAATACTGCGCACACCGTATATTGAGTGATTATAAATTCACCAACCTACAAGCACAAGATACATGACAAAATTTTGGATCAGCAATCCTTGCATTCAAACGGGTTTACAAAATGAATGTCATAAAATAACTCGACAAGCAGGATTGGAACCGCCTGACTAGCAATCATTAGACTCCTGCAAGAATAACATCAAGTAGCAGAAATGTCAAAAACATCTAGTGGTAATAAGATACAAACGTTAAATAAATAAATGAGAACTTAATCACAGTCCAAACGAGAAAATTTAAAACAAGAAGATGCTAGTGGTGGCAAGCAGCTAGTAATTACCAAAGTAGTCATAATCTAACACAGAATATAAAATAATCACATCACGCTAGTGTGTGGAATAAATTCCAGGAGTATATCCTAACATTAGTTGCACGCACGAGTCACTCAGAAACAATGATTCTTCTAACCATGAAGTAGATAGAAGTCTCAGTTCTTGCACACATAATCAGTCTCAGAAATGTAAGTTCTCAAGGTTGATAAGAAGACAACAATTAACACAGCGTCCGACATTGAAATTCTAACATAACCAGCTCCAACAAGCTAGCGTTCGTCAACTGTCAAAGTCAGAAAGGCAAGAAAATGGAAAAGCTGAAAGAAAAATATTCAGTAGTCTAGCTAAGGTCCATGCCATCGCCAACTTGACCGCATATGGGACTAACAGAAGCAAAGGATCTCTCGAAAGGAGATGGATGAAATTTAGCATCTCGTCTGCGCTTGCAAGAACAGCTTTCAGGAGGAGAACTCTCAGCCTCAAATTTCCTACGGACTCCTCTCACAGCTTGTTCCTCAGCTGGGGTGAGAGGGAAAACCTGTCCGCTGACTCTGCAAAGAGAACTATGGTTATCATAGAGTATCCTCTGGTCACAATTTTTGTCACATATATGGGTCAATCTAATTAGCCTGCAGCGGTTCATATTGCCACAGACGTGCTCGTTTTGGCATTTCCAGTCACATTTGTGCCCTGGGTTCGGACCATCACATCCGAGAATAGTGGACAAGATCGAATATAGCATCGGCTGATCCTGGAATCACAGATGTCCCATGCACTGCCATGGCTATCCTGCACTAGCTTGATAGACTTCAACACTCACTTTTGTACTTCTGTGGAGGAAAACATAACAAAGGAATGTCAATTCCAATGCACTCTGCCAAAAAAATCAAAAACCAAGGCCACAAAAGCTAGCATCACAACATGCTCCCAGCTTCCTCCATGAACAGAAAGACAAACAAAACAAGCTATACATCAAATCTGCAACAGAAAACAACAGGCAGAAAAACAAAAACAGCAAGCAACTCCTCCAGAATTCAAAGTGTGATCAACCTACTAAGACCTGCAGAGTCCGCAACTACATGGCTTTCGAGGACCAGAACAGAGCTCGGGCTACATCTGACTCCAAGGCGACGAGAAGGAAATAGCCCTCGAAGGATCCGAGAAATGATGACCCGGAGAGGCATAGCCGCCGCGATAGGAGGCCTCACAGACTCGACTATAGGCCTCCTAGATTTGACACCCCGAGGAAGGACATTCCTCCTTGGGTGGGCAATGAGGTATGAGCCCCTGCTCCCTAGCATGCCAAGCACCCTCGATACGTGGTACCGATCCAGGCACTGTCACTTCCAAGGACGCAGCAAAGACCGGCTTAGTAATACACTTACCACAAGTACTTTGGCCATGACACAGTTGAGTGTCGAGTACTTAAGAGCCGGCGTGACGCCAGGCACTGTCACTTCCAAGGACGCAACAAAGACCGGCTCAGTAATACAATTACCACAAGTACTTTGGCCATGACACAGTTGAGTGTCGAGTACATAAGAGACGGTGTGACGCCAGGAACCGACACGGATCCTCCTAGTAATATCAGCGTCCTCTCAAGGACAACTGTAAGCCACCCCCACAGGCTAAGAGAGACCGCAATAAGAGCTTAGATCCTTCGTCCATGAGACCAAGGATAACAGTCGACAGAGCCTCAACTATCAATGCCATCTCTTGAAGAACCTCGAGCGGAGGAGATAGCAAGAAGTTGGAAAATATACGCTCAAGGGGAGAGGGTCGACCCCATTGCCAACACCTCCAGAGACGGAGATGATCAGGACACACCTCTGACCTTTTTTAAGGCATATGAGTTCGGGGTGAGGTATCTCCACCAGGATGCGATTCTAGTGACAACGATGATAAAGGATGTACAGGTCCGCAAGATGTTGGTTGACACGGGGAGCTCAGCTGACATTCTCTTTTTCGAGGCCTACAAGCGTTTGACTGCAGTGCTAGGTCTGAGGCGCAAAACCCTCATGGCGGTCATGACCCTGCTCATAACCTTCACTGAACATTCCGTGAGAGCGATGGGAGAGATCACGCTCCCCATAACCATTGGAGATGCAAGGTGCAGAGCACAATAAATGTAAAGTGGCTAGTAGTCGACATCTCGTCGATCTACAACGCCATCATAGGTCGTCCGACGCAGACTCGATTAAAGGCGGTGGTCTCCCCACTACCACCTGATGCTCAAATCCAGGGTGAGGGGAAAGTGTGTGTGTCTTGGTCCGACTGTTTTTTTTACCCCGATGCTTTCAACGCATTTCATTGGCGAAGGGGATGAATGGGTTCTAGATTGTGATTCGTCGTATTCTCCTTCAGAGTTTTTATTTTTCGCTGTTGATTCTTTGGTTTTGGGTTCTTTTGAATTTATTCGTTTTGGAGTTGTCATTTTTTAGTTTGTTTCTTTTGATGACAATTTATTTGCATTTCCTTGTGTTGCTTTCAGTATTAGTTTAGATTATTGTCGCTTGCAGGTTGGACGATCTTTTGATTTCTTCAGCACGGAGTGGCTAGCCTTACTGATCCCGGAGATTGGGGGGCACGGGGTTGGTTGTTTTGGTACATGTCTTGTGCGCGTAATTCTTTATGTTATTGATTTTATGTCTTATTGCTGCAGGTGCCGACCAAGATTTGAGGCAAATCCTTTTCAAGACGAGGGGATGATATGATTTCGGTCGGCTCGCTAATGGAAGGAGACGGTCCAGCTCGGGTTCCTACCGAGTCGTGGTCTAGTGATCATGCTTGTGCTCGGTCCCGAATGTGTTTTGCTGGACGTTCGTGCTGTTTCGCTGGCCTGGTTCGAGTGGAGGTGTTCGTGAGTCGGCGTTAGCTTTGTTTGTGACTATTTTTAGAAGACGGGCTCGTGGAAGCGGACAGACAGTCCGATAGGCGGGACTGCCGCCTGTTGACCTATCTATCGGAGTATGCCAATTCAACCATTCTGGTTCAGGCAGGATAGCTATCTATGCCCGAGTTTGTTCAACAGGCGCCTGTTCAATTGCCAGTTAGACGTGTGTCAAGATTATTTATGTTTTATTTTTTTTCCCCTAGCGTTTTATTTGAAAGCTTATAAAAACCTTCACTTGGGTTTTTTTTTTATAAAAAGTTATATCAGATTTAATTCATTGAGAGAGAGATTCTCCTTTTGGTTCCTACGGAACTACGATCAATCGGAGTACGGATTCTAAACGATCACCCTTGATTTATCAATCGAGTAGTCGCACTCATTCGTGGCGCCTTTAATACCAAGGTTCTCACCATTCAATTCGTCATCAGGTCGCAGTCAATATACTAAGGTTCGTGTTATTTGGTTGTCGTTGGGTTGTGGTTCCATCCAGGTTTGTTTGAAGTGATCCTAGGCGTATCGGTTCTCGATCGGATTTGATCACAGGTTGGCGGGGTCTTCCCAGGTCTGTGAGCTTTACTCAAGATGGGCCAGCCTGGGGAAAATCTCAACATATCTATAATATAAATGAAGATGATTTTTGAATTTTGAATACGTAGATAAGTTATTCAAAAGAAAGTAAAATATTAAATTCTTAATTATAGTGAAACACTAAGACCATCTCCAATGGAAGAACAAAAAAAGTAAGGCCCTGTTTGGTAGAAAACAGAAAATGTGTTTGGTTTGAATTTTCTGTTTTCTGTTTTTTGAAAACAGAAAACAGTTTTCAGTTCAAAATCTTCAAAATGCAGAAAACGATAAAAAAACTATTTTCTATATTTTCGGCAGAAATTCTCAAAACTCCTAAAACACGAAAAACACTGAAGGTCTGATAAATTATAAATTATAAATTATAAACCAAACGCGTTTTCTGTTTTTTGTTTTTTACTGAAAATTGAAAACTGAAAACTAAAAACTGAAAATAAAAACTGAAAACTGAAAACAGACAAATCAAACGGCCCCTTAACATCAGCAGCAGATGATCCACACAACTACTTAGTCAAGGGATAGTTAGCTTGCCTGAGGAAATCTAGCTGAGCAGACTACACTTGTGGCCAAATTTAGGAGGTCGTCCAACCCTTCCCTCTTCCTCTCTGCATCTACTAGTATTGGTATCCCCTTCAGATTTGCCTGCACTGAAGACATCAACTGATACTATCATACCCAGCTTGATCATTGTGCATCACATTGCAGAACATGATGTGATGAACTCTCTGTCCTGACAAGTAACATTCATGTCCTTGTAAATTACACAAACTGGATCCAAGTCATGCCGCCTGCCCCCAGGCCCTAAATAGGCTGATAGGGTTCCTATGGATTAGAGCTACATGCTTCTCATACTTAATGATCCTACATCATCATACGTCCTATGACTATCAACTCCTTCCTTAAGTGATCAAATATATAGCAGACCACAAGTTGGTTGTTGATCATACTTTCATCGTGCTTGAAAGGTAGAGAAGCACAACAAACATCAATTGTTTGGATTGTGAAATACACCAGTCATTTCTTTGGGTAATAATTTAACAGCCCATACACCAAATATATTGCAAAAAACAAGCTAAAAGGACTGAAAAGGTCCCAAGCCATTAAGAAGCTAAAAGGGCCACCTACGTTACATGTGCTTTGTAGTGAAACTGATGGAATCTCAAATGACTACCATTTATAATGTATCAACATATAGAAGAGGTTGAAAACATAGAACAAAATAACAGCAGATACTTTACCCTCTATCAGGTGAAAACTCTAGGTTTTCCCCAAAGATAAGTGAAACATCACCATTGTATACAGGACATCTCTACCAACTGTGCGGCCAGCATCCTAGGTTTAACATCAGTAGTGTTTTCGGGTTTTAGTTTGTTTTTTTTCCATTATACATCTATGGTTGGAAATGTGGGATTACAATGCATACCCAATAGGTAGGTTGCGCTAAAAGATGACCCTTGCTTACATCCGCCACTTAGAAGGAATTATGGTTTTCAGCACTGTAAAAATCATTAAAGCTCGTCTGGGGATTCCCTTTACTCAAATAACGTGGTTAATGGGGAATCTAAGCTTGTTAAGAATATAGTTCTCAGAAGCAAAAGCACCTGCTTACCAAGTACGACATAAATAGCACAAAAACCCATGATGATCAACAAGAATACATAGAGGCAATTCTTCCAAACTGTATATAAAAAAAAAAGTAAGGGATTTTTCTGGATAACGTATCATCTATTTGATAAGCAGACAAGCAACATAAAGTCCAGTTAAAATTCTTAGCTACACGAATTCGATGATAACTATCGTTTAAAACGGAAGAGTTCTGTAGAACCCTGTTCAAACAAAGCCATGAGAGCCACAGTAAAAGAACCAATTCTATCTTGAGTATGGCTCAATCTAGAGCAATTTTGAAATGATAAAGCAACATGCATTCCAGGTTCCAGCTTTAAGTTAACGGTAAACCTAAAGAAAATATAGCCAAAGAAAGTTCTCGTTAACTGACACAAGCTGATCAATTACCTCTCTAGCAACATTTGAAGCTGTTTCATGCAGTCTGCCATCCAGGTATACAATGCCTGCTCCGTCTAGGGCTGACAACAAACTTGTCTCAGAAACTTCATCTGGTACAAGGGGCGGATATCCCGGTGTGTTAATACAAGTGCGAGTCTTCCTGGGGATAAAACGGAATCAACTGTTAGAGTGACTGACATAGCATCCATGAAAATCCTGTCATGCAGCATTAATCGAGGCATCACACATTAACCAATGCCAATGTGTATGGAGGATTTTAATAAGCAGCTAAGTGGAGACAAATGAGGTCAGACATAAAATGACCCAAACTTGGATTAGATCAAAGTTTCGCGGAGGGAGGATCCGAGCAAGAAGAAAGTGTGGAAGTGTAGAGTGAACTATTTCTATTACGTGGACGGTCCCCCGATTTAGAGAAGAAAGGAGACTGCGACAGGGAATAATGAATATGCAGATGACCAAAGCAGAAACGCTGACCAGTGAGTTTTTTTTTTTACTAACCATATAGTTGCCATACCAGGGAGCTTTTTGGCGATGCACAAAGAGAGACAAAAAAGGAAAGGGAACAAACATTCTGTTCTGCACTCTAAATTTATCTAAGGGCCTGTTTGGATTGAGGTTAATGGTGGGAAGGGGAGGGGAGGGAAATGGTGAGGAGGGGAGGGGAGGGAAAATTGCCCAAACTCTAATTAATATCGCCCAAACTCTAATTAGAGGAATAGAAAGAAAATGAGATGAATAGAAAGAAAATTGCCCAAACTCTAATTAATATTGGTCCCCAATTCATAGGAAGCTCACAATACTCGACATGAATTAGAAGTTCAACTACTTCACCAATTGAGTAGACTCAGTATAGCTACTAGAACAATTTGATTTACATCATGAACTCCAAGATACATGAGCCTTGACTTTTGCATTGTAAGGATGAATCTCGTAGATAAGAACATGATCAATATGCTCCCCCACTAACAAACAAACTATCTGTTCGTGGATGCCTGAATCCACAGAAAAACTAATTCAATTTACTCTGTCTCGTGAATCTTAGAATAATACATCCTTTTTTCATCGGCCGGGGGAGGGGGGAGGGGGGAGAGCAAAGAGATTTTGTAAAGTAGGAGAAACATACAAGGAGAGCCTTACGTTTCCTTGTCAACAATGACATAGGTAAATGGTGTATTACCCTCCTTCGACACCTGAACATAAGCATTCAATTAAGATAGGAAACTGATGCTCCACACACACACACACAAAAGATTCACCTGCCAGACTATGAGCTACCTAGGACTACACAGAGATGCTAATGGAAATTGCTATACAGTATATTTCTGATCAGAATCTAACAGTGTGCTGTGATGAGTAATTCATTAATTGTGCGAAGAACCCAAATCTATTATGTTGTGGTTGTATGTCACTGCTGATAGATGGAGCCATAGACTTGGATATTTCCTCTTAAAGTCATCCTAAGTCTAATCAAAGATGCAATAATTAGCACCCAGTTTGGCAGTAGGCAAACAACAGACATGCATCCGCTTAATCAAACATGATAGGAAAGGTACATAGGACATGTGATTTTAAACCAGCCTATTTTTCGACTGTTTAATGAGTATACTTTTTTTTTTTCACACGTTCATGAGGCGATGTCTTAACAAGGTTACTTCAGTTAAAAGTGAACAGAAGAAGTAAGATCAATGTCATTTACAAGGAACTACACAAAAATTATAAACATTGCCGCTCATTGAATGAGGATCGCATGGAACTATTATCAGGTTTATGGCTGCTAGGACTTTGTCAGAGACAAGATTCAGGCATTTGGTAAGCCAAAAATGTATAATTTATTTTGACCTATCTCTAATTCAAGAGCAAGCTTCAACATTCCTCTCAATATCTACTTAGAGAAATATACACAAATATTTCATGACATAATTCAAAACAACATGAGAATTTGCAATGAGAACTGAATGCTTTGGGCTAATATCATTCAATGAGTGATTAAATAGAAAACTAAGGACATAAAGTTGGAAGAAGAAAAAATCAAGCCAGAAAACAACCAGGTAAATAGTGATTCTAAATTTTCAATGATTCGAGAGAATATTGCAGAGAACTCAATGGAAGTGTCTCTAATGAGCAAGGAAAGCAAATAATCAGTACTTACCATAAAATAGCAAATAATCAATACACACCGTACGAGGATTCGCCTGTATTATTATAAACTCATAATAGGCTAAGGGCCGCTACAATCAAACTAGTCCAAGGAACTCACAACACTTACCCTCAAGTTGGAGCATAAATATTAATCATGTCCAACTTGTCACAAATAAACTCAATTCGACTCCCTGCAAGAGGCTTAGTAAGGATATCCTCTAACTAATCACTCGTCCGCACATGATGCAAACTCATATTCCCATTCTTCAGCTTTTCTCTAATAAAATGACACTCGATCTCAATATGCTTAGTACGCTAATGAAAAACTAGATTAGACGCAATATGAAACAAGCTGACAAGACAAAAAAGTGTACCTTGGTTAAGGGCATTTTCTCCAACACAAAAACCTACCTTCAAGTAATCACATATATTCACCCTTCACCAGCAAGCAATAAAGCTAAAAATGAAATTAATAAAAGGTTTTAAGGTGTTGGGCCTCTTCTCTCGTGAAAAGAAACAAAAAAAGGAAAGAAAGAAACCTTAAAAAAGGAAAACACATCATCACTGAGCAAAAAGATGCTAAAAGAAGGTTTATTTTCTTTTTTTCTTGGTAATTTTTCTTCCTACTCTCTGGAAAATGAACTCTTGAAAGAGCAATCAAGAAATTGGGGCAGTATCTATATTACAAGCAATTTTCCCTCCGGAAGTCAAAACCTCCTCAAGAAACAAAACAAGATGAACTATGGATCATAAACAACCACATCAGAAGAAACTCTTGAAGACTTCAAGTTCAAAATGAAAAAGATTGACCAGCACCTACAGCATGTATCTGAAAACTTTTGAAATGCCTTGAAGGAAAAGAGAAGCTTAAATATGTACAGAATTTTTAAGACACCTTACCGCCTTTAGCACCATCCCCCTGCAGCATCCACATACACAATTGAATTGCTTTTTCAAGGAGAATGAAAGGTTCATCCCAGGTTAAACAAAAAACATGAAAGACCTTGAGATATTGATCCTATTAACGTTATGTCTTCACTCACTCATGCAAATCACTCAAGGATGACAGGACATTGCATTTTCGCATATGGCTTACAATAATGAATGAAGTATCCACACCATCAGCTTCCAGCTCTTCCAATATGCCTCTACCTTGAGCATCATCAGCAACCTAATAGTATGCCATTGAGCATACACAACAACATAGATGAGAGAAATGTTTTATGATCTCCAATTACAATTACGTCAATAACAAAACCAGGACACAGAGCCAATTTCTATAAGGACCTTGCTTATGAGCCTTGGATTCAAGCCTAGTCTAGCTGCACATGTCAAAGCATTACCAACATTTCCACCTCCTTGAACCTAAGGAATAAGAAAACCATTACCATAAAGATCATCACTCTATATCAACAGCGTTTGAAGCTTTATTTTCCTATAAATAAAGGACCAATAACCATATTAGTATAAATTAATATATTGTATATTCATATATATGAATCATAAGAAATGTCTCCTCCAGAGAATTAAATTGTGGAAAAAAACTTATTAGAGAACAGGCAAACAAAAGTTTCTTGTTGGATACGATGGCATGATTCTCCTCTATCTCGTCTCAACATGTCTGTTATCTCATTCCATTACTTCACATCTTGTTACAGATTCATTACAAGGTCCCATTTCACATGTGCATACCACATTATGTGGCTCTCTCGTCTTATCTATCTTCTAGTGGTATCACCCTCACTTTCAATTTTTAAACATCTTCTATTGTCGGTGCCACCCCAACTTTCTATCGTATAACATCATTGTGGATCTTGTCTTTCTAATATGTCCACACACCAACCTCAGCTATTGGTACAAGTAACAAACTCTCTACTACAACCGAATAGCTTCACTTACAATATTTTACTTTTGATTCAAGTATAATCTCTACTTTTAAGTTACAAAACTTAAAACACTCCAAGTAATCAAGTAGAATTCCCTGTTCTAAGTAAGGTTTGTTGACTTCAAAATCATTTACCCTTCACCAAATAGGTTTAAATTTTTTTAAAAAAAACATGATAAGGTGAGCAACATCACTACATGGTCAAGTGTTCAGTTTGTCAAACCATGCAAATGGGTCCATGCTTCATTTCAGAAAATATCCAATTGAAGATGCCAAACCCCTATTCAATTTTGCAATCAGTTGAATCAAAATGACCCTCATTGCTACCTTCGAGCTGGTGCTTCTGATCTTGTCATCCGGCTTAGGGAAACTGTCCACTGTCGCCAAGAAATCGAGCGACAACGCGCCACATCCTAGCTGCAAATTACACGAGTAAATTAAATCTCCGTCCAGACCCGAGTTCACATCACTTGTACGTATCTTATTCATCAAAACCCATTTGCCAAACATAAGCAGCAACGTGTAGAGACAGACATGAAGCGAGAGAGACAGAGAGGCGATGAGCATACAACAACGCGACTTTCAGGCAGTGGTGGCGGTGTTGAAGACGACATTGTTGCCCTGAAATCAATCCGACAAATTACTCCCAAAGAGTGAGGAAGAACAAGAACAAGAACAAGAATTGGGCTGAAACTGTTTTCTTCAAAAACCAATAAAAGGGAATAAAAGGGAGATGAAGCGCACCGAGCAGGAGAAAATGGAGATTTGAATGAAGAAGTTGGGAAGGAAGGGAGAATCAACGGCATGTTTGCTTGCTGAGCAACTCAGAACCTTGAGTAGAGGACCAGTTGATCTAGGGGCATAGGGAAAATAATTTCCCTAGATTTCAGGAATTGCCACCGCGCTCTGACTGTAACGTGAAATCCAGGGAATTTTTTCCCCTGGGCCTAGATCAAGAGTGTGGCTTCAGGCACATCCTCAAGGGCGTGTGCTTGACAATTTTATCCCTCATTTTTTTTTTTAATTTTTAATTAATATGATAATATATTATTGTAATATGTTTTTATATACGGTAGTATACTATCGTCTGGTCATCTTTTTAAAAAATTTTATAAATGATCATATGGTAGTGTACTATCGTATATAAAGACATATTACGGTAGTATACTACCGTAAACTCGTATTTTTAATTTTTTAAAAATCTTCATAACGGTAGTATACTACCGTAATATACCTTCATATACGGCAGTATACTACCATATGGTCACTTACAAAATTATTTATTCACATTAATATGTTTCATATACATTACAAATGATAACTAATTACGAGCACCAAATAGTACATCCCACAAACGTAAACCCAATTCATATTT
>JAOWBR010154935.1:600-12979 GCA_028571145.1 Dionaea muscipula
ATAAAATTTTATAGAATGACGTTGTGTCGATGATTGGCATTTACCGACCGTTGATTGGCATTGACAGGTAGCCCAATCGTAGATTCCGGCCAAAATCCGGCAAGTTCCCGCGTGACTGACTGCTGGCCAATGTGGTCAAAAAAATCCGCTCAAGTTTCAGCGAGAAAAAATTTCCGACCAAATTCCAGGCAAAAAAATTTCCGACTAAAATCCGGTCAATGTGACCCAAAAAATTCGGCCCAAATTCCAATCAACGACGTCAAAAAAATTTCGGCTAGTTTCCAACCATCGACCGTCGGTCAATACCGGTTAATGCGGTCAATGTCGGCTAATTTCCGGCGACAGACTGCCGGTCAATCCGGTTAAAAAAATTTAACCAATAATTTTATCTACAAAATAAACAAATTCTCTAAAACAATATATGAAATAACTAATATAACTTACCATCTTATCATTTTTATCTCTCTTTTTATCTTTGATCGTTGCATTATCCTTTTTTTTTTTTATCTGTAAAACAAACACAGCGGACAATTGTATATATTGGAGTTTAAAAATTTCCCACCTACTTCTCCGGATGTTTCAGAATCCTATAAACAGGAGTCCTTGGCCCCTTGCCAGTCCAGCTTCCGCGGCAAGCTTCGAATTCTACCTTAACCTTGCCCCACAGCTCCGCTTCCCTCCACCGTCTCCTCGCCGCCGTCACCGTCAAGCAGTCGGAAAAATGAGTTTCAATTCATCTCGTCCAGCTTCATCCAATTCCATCATCTCCAAGTCGAAGCGAAGTCGCAACTCGAACTCCTCCACCTCGAATCCTTCCAATTCACTTTCCCTAGGCGTCAGCAGGAAAAGAAAATCGAATCAGAAAACCCTAGGCGTCGCTTGGGGCGCCAATTCACTTTCCTCTTCCCGTTCCTCATTCCGCAGAGCTCCATTTTCAGGTTTCGGAAGGTAAATGACTAGTCACTCTTTCTCCAATTATCAGTCATCTAGTTGATTGTTCAGTGGATCGTTTTCTTGTTTTGATAGATAATCTTGTGCAATAGGATGAGTTTTAAAATTTTCTTTCTTTTTTCGGGTTGATTTTTGAATTTTCGGGTATTGATCATCTCTTTCATGGCAAGGCAATCCTTAGATGATTTCTAATGGAGCTTTTTAGAAGGGTGAATGGTTTCTGTTCAAACGATTGGTGATTGTGTGTTGAAGAATGGTTCTTGTCTGTAGCAGTTTGTGGGGATAGGCTGGACGGTGTTGGGGAATATATCTGTGTTGCGAGCTAATCTCCTCATTTTGTTTGGGATCATAATTTTTGATGACCTAGCTGATGAATTATGGTTGCCTCATCCGTCCTTGTGTTTGCTGTAGTTACATGGCTGAGAAGAATAGGAAGCTTCACACTCAATTTGATGCAGAGGCTTCAACTTCTTCTCATGGTGGTTCTGATTCTGGGAAACCTATATTTGAAGGGGTTTCAATCTTTGTTAATGGGTTCACTATTCCTTCCAGTCAGGTTTGTTTTCTCTTTTCACCTGCTGTTTATTATGCTTTTCCATAATCCCATTGCGTGAGGTGGTGCTTTACTTGAGTTAATCTCCATGTTATGTACTTCCTCATGTCCAAATCTTTTTTTGCAATGATTGAGATTGGCGAATCTTTGAATTTACATAGCATATGCTTTAAACTGCTACGAACGCAGTTCTGGCCTCTCCTCGCCATCAGTTCTTTCTGTTTCTTTGGCCCCTTGTCTTTCTTGAAGGGTAAAGAGATATGAAAGAACAGGAATTTTTCCTAGGATAGTTCCCAGCCATGAGGGCGAACCCCAGAACAATATGTTTCTTGATTGGTTCGAAGCGTGGAAACAACCTCTTTGCAGAAATACGAGGGTGAGGCTGCATAGATATGCACACACCCTCCCCCTATCCCTGCACTAGCTGAGGATCACCGGGAAACACCTTCTTTTTTTTAATAGTTCTCAGCCATGACCATGACTCCAATGATTTGGTAGGAGTTGAGAAAATACATGTCGAACCATGGAGGCCGATTTGAGAATTATTTTTCAAGGCGTCGTGTAACTCATATCATCTGTAGCAATCTTCCTGATGGCAAAATCAAGAACCTGAGGTGCTTTCCTTTCTGAAATCCTTAACATTTGAGGGAACCGAGTATCTACTTTTCTCTGCTGTTGTTATCAGGGAATTTTTGTTTCAGGTCTTTTAGTGGTGGACTGCCTGTTGTGAAGCCTGCCTGGGTGCTGGATTCTGTTTCTGCTAACAGGTTATTGAGCTGTGAGTTCCGTGTGCTATTTCTTGATATCGTCTCCATACCTTCTCTATTTCTTTTTTCAATTGCGACCTGCACCTGGTACCACTTCAGCTATTACAGATGTTAAAAAAAAAATTGTTTCTGAAATGGTTGATGCATTCGGAAAATTTTCTCTTGCAAGTCTCTAATTTACTACTATTTTCCTTTTAGTGAATATCATTTGCAATTTGGTGCCTAAATGACTTATGGCTTGGTTGGTTCCTTCAATTTGTTGTTTCCTCAAATATTTTTTCTCTGTGCAGGGGTTCCTTATCAACTTGATCAGCTTGCGAGTGATGCACGCAGCCAACTAAAGTTGTCTTCTTTTTTTGCCTTGGAAAATACTCCCAAACTCGAGGATGCTTCCACTGTGTCTTCTAGCATTCTAAGATCTGAACCCAAAGATTCAGAGTCAAGAGGTAGGTTCAATGATCAAGCGTCTTTTGCAGTGGATGAATCTCCTGAATGCAGTGGGCAGTATGGTGGGAAGATCAGGGACCCTCTGAACAAGGACATACATGCAGAAAAAGATGATCGAGATGTCAGTGATGAGGAAATGCCCCAAAAAGGAATTGGGAAGTCCAGCTCTAATGATGCGGTAAATAGTGTTGCTGAGAATGGACCTAACTCTGGCCTTCACCAACCTTTGGCTTTGACTAGAAAAGATTATCCAGATAGGAAATCCATTGGAGAATCATCTGGTTCGCTGATTGCTGAGACTTCTCATCATCGCCATTCAACCAGTGAGGATCCAAACTTTGTAGAAAATTACTTTAAGGTGAGAGGTCGTACTCTTTTTGTTGTTACTCTGAATGACGATTTAGTGTTTATCAACCTTGCTTGCAGAATCATATTTTCTCACTGGCCATTGGAGTTCTAAACTCTAAATAACTGATATAAATTCATTTTTTTCCCTTTGTTTTCTAGAGCTCGAGATTGCACTTCATTGGAACCTGGAGAAACCGATATAGGAAGTGTTTTGGCATTCTTTCACATGGAAGTCAACAAACAAGTTCTGGTGCTAACATTTCTGCTCCATTTCAAAAGACCGCCATAATTCATGTAGACATGGTATTTTGTTCTTTTATATGACATGTTTTTGGTCCTTTGTAGTTTTGCGAATTGGAGGTTAGGTAGTTGATTACGGTGTATACCTAATGCATTTGTGCTATCATGCTGCTGTTTATCTGCCATTTCTTCTATGTTCTTGCACTGACCTTGCGGTGTTAAAAATATGCCATTTCAGGACTCTTTTTTTGTCTCGGTGGTGGTTAGGAATCATCCTGAGCTACAGGATAAGCCAGTGGCTGTTTGCCACTCTGACAATTCTAAAGGAACAGCTGAGATTTCTTCTGCCAATTACCGTGCACGAGATTACGGTTGGTTTTCTTTTGTGCCGTCTTTATGCTTCAGAGAGTTGTCCATGAACTAACATCTCCTATTTGTACACATATTTCCACTTGTTGCAGGGGTGAAAGCTGGAATGTTTGTTAGAAACGCGAAAGCTCTTTGTCCTGACCTTGTCATTGTTCCATATAATTTTGAAGCATACGAGGAGGTATCAGCTACATGTGGTCTGCGTTATCAGATTTTAATACTCTGATACCCACCCATCCATTCTGGTGTCTCGTTGTTAGAGTTGATAAGCAATTTTCCTATTTGTCAGGTAGCCGACCAGTTCTACAACATTTTGCACAAGCACTCCAAGAAAGTGCAGGTACATTCAGAAGAAGAGTTCATTAGAACCTAAGTTGCTACTTGATTTATTCAGCATTAATATATTTTGAACAGGCAGTTAGCTGTGATGAAGCATTCTTAGATGTCACTGACTCAGAAGAGCAAGATCCAGAAATTTTAGCTTGTACAATAAGGAAAGAGATTTTTGATGCCACAGGATGCACTGCTAGTGCAGGAATAGCTGAAAATATGTTAATGGCTCGCCTTGCTACAAGATCTGCTAAACCAGATGGCCAATGCCACATCCCTTCTGAGAAGGTAAGCCTCTGATTTCCCAAGCTCGCTTTGATGCCTGCAAGTGGATCGTCTTCTAGCTGACAGTTGCATAAAATATTGTGATCCGATCATTGTTTAGTTAATCAAGAGTTCTATACGATACCATTGAGGCAATTTTTAGGCTATTTTTGTAACACCACGTGGCTTTACTGATGGCGAGTGCATGCCATTTCAGGTGGATGAGTATTTACTTAAATTACCTATTAAGGTGCTTCCAGGTATTGGACATGCTTTGGAGGATAAACTGAACAAGAGACATGTGCAAACCTGTGGTCAATTGCGCATGATTTCCAAGGTATGCAATGTTGCATCCGGGGAGTGATTTTTTAAGTGCCTTAAAATGATCAAGGTAACCTTTTTACCTGCCACTTAATGGCTTTGCCTTTTTTCTCATTTTGAGTGCGTGGTTGTAACCTGTTGTGGATCATGTTTTCTTTGTGAACAAACTAGATTTGTGATAATCTTTTTTCTTTTAAAGATCTCCTTTGATTAAGACTTGGGCGCCCGATGTTGAGTGTTGTCGCTCGGTGACAAGTGCGCTCTCTGTCGATGCCAAGAACGCTCTATTCCGATGCAGAGTAAGCTCTCGTCCGTTGCCAAGGGAGCTCTCATACGGAGTCGGGTGCGCTCTCGTACGAAGCTGAGTGCTTTCTCGCCCGGTGCGGAGTGTGCTCTCATCTGGTGCTGGGTGCACTCTCACACGATGCAAAGGGATGTCACCCGGTGTTGAATGAGCTCTTCCTCGATGCCGAGTGCGCTCTTCCTCGATGCCGAGTACGCTCTTTCTCAATGTCGAGCCTGCTCTTGCCCAGTGCGAGTGCTCTCTCCCAGTACTGAGTGCACTCTCTTCTGGTACCGAGGGCGTTCTCGCCTGGTGCAGATTGCACTCTTGCCTAGTGCCGAGTGCTCTCGCTTGGTGCCAAGTTCTCTCTCTCCCGATGTCGAGTTCCATCGCCCGGTGTTAAGTTCGCTCTCTCTCAGTGATCAATCCTGTCGTCTGATGCCGAGTTCGTTTTCTCTCGATGTTGAGAGTTGTCGTCCGGTGCCGAGTGCGTTCTCGTTCGGTGCCGAGTGCTCTGGCACAGTGACATGTGCTCTCTTTCACCGTGCTTTGTACGTTATCGTGGCTATCTCTGGTGTCAAGTGCGTTCTCAGATGGAAATGAAAGAAATAAGATGTTTTCATCTATCGTCTTCACTTAATTATAACATGATTATAATTAAGCTTTTGATTGATTTGATATGAAAATGAAAAAATAACATATCTTCATCAATTTTTATTATTTTTCATCGATTTTCACGATTATAATCAAATTTTATATTGACTTCACATGAAAAACGAAGAAAATAACGTGTTTTCATTTATTTCCTTTGTTTCCGTTTTTACAATTATAATTAAGTTTTACATTAATTTCATATGGAAATGAAAGAAATATTATAATTTTATCCATTTTCATGATTATCATCAAGTTTTATATTAATTTCACATGCAAATAAAGGAAATACCATATTTTTATCTATTTTTATTGTTTTTATCCATTTTTCATTATTATAATCAAGTTTTATATTGATTTCACATGAAAATGAAGGAAATAATATGTTTTCATCCATTTTTTTTGTTTTTCATAATTATAAAAAAGTTTTATATTGATTTTAAGAGCAAATGAAGGAAATAGCATGTTTCATCAATTTCAATTGTTTTTCATCGTTTTTCACGATTATAATCAAGTTCTATCTTGATTTCAAGAGGTAATAAAGGAAATTTTATGGTTTCATTCATTTATGTTGTCTTCATCTATGTTTAGTTTTTTATAAATATAATCAAGTTTTACATTGATTTTATATGAAAACGAAGGAAATAATATGTTTTCATCCATTTCAATTGTTTTCCATTAAAATAATATGATTATAATCAAGTTTTTGATTTCAAGAAAAAATAAAGGAAATAACTTGGTTTCATCTATCTCCATTGTCTTTCATCAATTTCCATCATTTTAATCAAGCTTTACATTGATTTGATATAGAAATGATGAAAATAGCATATTTTCATGCATTTTTTTTATCGATTTCTTTGATTGTTATCAAGTTTTATGTTGATTTCAAAAGGAAATGAAGGAAATAACATGTTCATTCATTTCCATTGTGTTCAACAATTTTTATGATTATAATCAAGTTTTATTTTGATTTGACATAGAAACTAAGAAAATATCATATTTTTATCTATTTTCTTTGTTTTTCATCGATTTACACGATAATAATCAAGTTTTACATTGATTTCACAGGAAAAACAAAAAAAATAATATATTTTCATTCATTTTTATTGTTTTTTAACCGTTTTTACAATTATAATCAAGTCGTACGTTAATTTCACATGGAAACGAAGAAAATATTTATTTTGATTCATTTCCATTGTTTCCATCTTTTTTTACGTTTATAATCAAGTTTTATAGAGAAAGGGAGTGAGTAAGAGATATATTAATGTCATTAAGCATATGTATGATGGAGCGATGACTTGTGTCTGAAGTTCAGAACGGCAAAAGGACTCACCCGTGACTTCTCGGTCACCGTTGGTGTGCATGAGGACAATAATCAAGTTTTATATTGATTTCACGTGAAAACGAAGAAATAGCTTATTTTCATTATTTTTCATCAATGTTAAATAAGATTTAAAATTTTTCACTGTGCTCAACTTTGTTTATGAGATCATCATCGATGTTTGATCATACACCTACTTATTTTTGTACTAACCGTTTTATTTTTTCAATTAAAAAGAATGAAAGAAAAGAATATACCAAGTAGGAATTCTTTTATCCCATTCGGAAGGATCTCATATCATAATTATCCGTATCTATGACTGTTTATGTCTCTAGCATGATTTCTTGATTATGAAATGTGGAGGTAAGTGGGTTAAATGGCCGATACTGCTGGAAGTCCTTGTTAAATTGATTATAGGCATCACATCAATTTGTGATTTATTTAATGCTATTGTATCTTAATTGAATGCACAGGACTCTCTGCAGAAGGATTTCGGTTTAAAAACTGGTGAGATGCTGTGGAATTATTGTAGAGGTGTAGATAACCGGTTTGTGGGAATCGTTCAGGTATAGTTGAAAACTGAAGGGCCTAATTACTGCCACTTATGATTTGTGTATGACTCTGAAGTTCAATGGATAAATGCAATTCCTAAATAATTTAATTGGTGAGCATATGCTCATGAGAAATTGTTTTAGCAGTTTTTTTTCATTTGTTTGTATTTAATTCTCTGATTGGCTGTGATGAGTTATACTGTCAGCATCACTTGATTATTTATGGGAATGTCAGGTTAGCTATGTGACGAAAAACCCTGTAGGGAACTGAAAAAGCTTTTCATTCTGATCCAAAATTTTTATCAAATTACGGTGCAGTTTACTGTGCCCTCTTTTTTGTTTTGAGATCTTCTCGGGCTTTGTATTTGATCCTAATGCAGCTGCGAGTATGATGGATATTGAGCTTGCTGATATTGCAGGAAAGCAAGTCTTTAGGAGCTGAAGTGAATTGGGGTGTGCGGTTCAAGGACTTAATCGATGTTGGTTTTTGTTACTGAAACCTTTTCACATGCTGTTTTTCGATTGTCTTCCACAAAGTGTGAAAATAATTTGCATGTTTATCTGCCTTTCAGGCTCACCGCTTTCTCTTAAGCCTGTGCAAGGAGGTTTCTTTACGCTTGCTGGGTTGTGGGATGCAAGGGAGAACATTCACATTGAAGGTGTTATTGTGTTTCAGTAACATCATGATGTTGGTCTCACTATCAGAATGCAGTACATAATTTAATTGCCTCTTTCAGTTGCGATGATACTTAAGTGTACTAAGTACTCTTGTAGTCACTTGGGATAACCCTGGTTTCAGATAAAGAAAAGAAGAAAAGATGCAGGAGAGCCAGTGAAATACATGGGGTGTGGAGATTGTGAAAATCTAAGCCACTCTATGACGGTATATGTTTACTTAGTCATGTGGTTGCTTCATTCGCATTTTCTATTCATCTCGACTTTTGAGGTTACTGATTCTTCTGTAGATTCCTGTACCTACTGATGACGTGGATGTGCTTCAGAGGATAACCATACAGTTGTTTGGATTTTTCCACATAGGTAGGTGAACTTTTTTGCTGTTTTATGTGAGGTTGGGATCCATTATTGTGATCAATTTCAGGCTAAAAGTCTTCTTATTTGTAGTTTGATTGGACTCAGACCATAACCTGTTTTCCAGTCTCTCCACTCCGCTGATTTAAGCTTTGCCTGACCAGTTGGTCACATTTGTTTTATCCCACACTTATTTTTTGTTGGATTGATAACTCAGATTGCTGCTGCTGTTCAGGGTCTTGCTATATGTTGACTCTGCATTTATATTTTGACTTCTTGTTTGTTGCATGAGACAATTGGCTACTAGATTTTGTTCTTTTTCATTTTACTGGATGTTGTCCTTGCATTATGACAATACCAATATGTTCTTGCACTGTTATCCTAGATATTCTTCGAACAATTGAGTTGCAATACCTCAATCTCACACTGATGGGTGGGAATAGATTGTGATTAAGTATAGGTCTAACACGTTTCATTTTTGTCAACAACACTTGACCTTTTTGGCTAGAAAGGATAAAAAGATTCATTAAGGTGTGGTTGACAACGCTCTGTGCTAGGGCATTATTGGTCGGTCGTATCAGATACGACTAGTCATGATGAGCTTAGTGTAGTGGATACAACTTTACAAGTATCATATGGCTGGATGTTCTTTGGGCCTGAATGTCAATTGGTTTCTATTTAATTAGGCCTGACGAGGATGTCAGTGACCTAAGTGGGGGGAGATTAGGGTTGTGGGTCCAAGACGTTATACGAGTAGTCTATTGCGTTAGCCTTTTTCCTTGGATATCTGTGCATATGCGTTCACAAGGGTAAATGTGTTCCGTGTTTGTGATTACACAGCTAGTTGATGTTTGATACAATTATCTGCTTCTACCTAGATGTCAAAGATATTAGAGGGGTTGGATTACAAGTGAGCAAGCTAGAGAATGCTGCTGATTGTTCGAAGCAAGGTATGTCTTATATTCGTCTTACAATGGATGACATTTGTCAGATGACTTTTTATGCCCTCGTGGGGGAGTGATTCAGAGGAAAAAGAGGGTTTGGTGGAATAAATGGTTTCTTAGATTCTTCTCTCTCTACCTCTCACTCAATTTCTGCACTTAACTTCCATGAGCATTTTAAGATTTGAAATTATTGCTTGTGAAAGCATAAACCTTAGATTAAGTTGTGCTGGTTTGTAGGGCATGAGAGGAACACTCTAAGGTCATGGATTGCCTCAGCAAGCAGGGGCTCGCATAATCTGTCTGAAGGGGTGACAAAGGATGGAGGTACAGTGTATTATAATTTATCTTTGTTGAGGTGGTACTTTGAATTTTCACTTTTAACAAGCCAAGCCGTTAGTTCTTTTATCCACCATGGCATCGCAACTGAATCATCTAATTATCTGAAACTTGTTTGAGGACTGTATTATCTAATGGAGTAGCATGCTGTGTAAAGTTGGTGATTTTTATGCTGAATTGAGCTATTGCCGGAATGTAATTTCTCCGAATTGTTTACTGATAAGTTTATTGTTTTAGTGGATGACACATGAGAAGGTGTGAATGTCAAGTTAGAAACTTGGAGGTACACTATGGAATAGAAGGGTTTAAGACTACATGAAAAGTTATCTTAGTTTCAACAAGGTATCCAATGATAGTAGTTTGCACTTGGGAATAAAAATGTTGTAAAGGAGAATCTTTTAAAAAATTTGTGTCGATGGTATCGGAGAGTGATGAGGGCAATGAAGTGTCATCCTCCACAGAACATGAAAGTGACAAATATGAAAATGTTGAGATAGATGTGTGGGCGTAATAGAAAGAATAGGATATAAAATGAGGTTATAAGGGAAATAGTTGGAATGACATCTATAGAAAATAAGATGAGAGAATCATGCTATAGGTGGTTTGGTCATGTGAGACATAATCTTAGTAAATGCACCAATCAGAAGATGTGAAGTAATGGAAGAAGTGCAGGTCAAGAAAGGATAGGAAATGAAGGCTAAAATAGAGTTTACATGAAATTATAAGGCATGGTTTGGTGTATCATGACTTGACGAAGGACATGGTACATAACAGAGTGGGAAAAAGGCTTTTTTGTTATCATCGTCATTGGTTACTGACAAGGATAATACTCAATTTTCGCACTAAACCTATTTCATAGTTCACATTGTTTTTCCTAGCACATTTAATGTGTTTAATCGGCAACTTCTAGTGGAGGACTGGTTATGTGTCCCTGATTACTATTTTTCCGGAAACTCGTGCTTTAAACTACCGTGCTTCATGAGCTCCTGGTAATTCAGGTTCATCCTGCTCCAAGTCTGGTGGACTTCCATCGATGATGACTCAGGATCCAGGGCCTCGTGAAGCTTGGTTGAACCTGCATTCTGAATTGCCAGCTTTGGATGATCTTGATATCAGTGTCTTAGAAAATCTGCCTTTAGACTTACTTTCTGAAATGAATGAAATGTACGGAAGAAAGTTGATAGATTTCATTTCTGGAAAGAAAGGAAGAACTGATGATTCCATTGACTTGATGTGCCCTGCGCTGCAGCACTTTGTGGAAGGTAATTAATTATTTTCTTGCCAATCAACTGTGTGTGACACTTTACTAATGGCAGATGTCCACCTAGGTCGTACAATGAAGGCAGAGGAACCCGGTGCTGATTATGGGGATCAAATGGATGAGGTGGATGAAAAAAATGAGGTTGGACCTTCACTTCTTTTAACACGGTTACTGCTTCCCGAGCTTAAATCAGATTATGAGTTATACATGACTTACAACTCTTGTTTCTATTTATTTCATCCGATATATTTATCCTGTTCTTTTGCATGAGTTAGTAAATTACTTGCTCATTATTGACTTGGTTTCTTTCTTTCTGAATCATGATTTGAAATTTGGATTTTTTAAAGCAAATACACGAGTAATTGATGTTGAGAATGATCCAGGCAAAGTTGAGAACAGAAAGTAATCTCACGAGTTGGAACTATGTGGAATTCCTGGAGGGCATTTGAATTTCCTTGTACCTTTAGAGCACCTGAAAATGCTAAAGCTGATGTAGTTTCGGTAACTATTTACTAGTTAACTGAGCATTAGTCAAATATGTGACTGGAAATGACAAATTTGGAAAGGTAGAATGTAGCTGTTGAATTAAGAACTATCTACTTTGTTTTGCTGATGAAAATAAACAACCTTAAAGGAAAGGAGTGGGAAAGCTTAAAGTATGAAGGAGATTTTCACTGCTTCATTTGTTGTTAATATGGAGTACCAGTGCCAGCGCCCAAATAGAAAATGCTGATCTAGTTCAGTAGTTCTATGTTCTTGATAGTGCATAGATAGTTGGATTGAACTAAAAACTAAATGCTACCTACCTCCAGTTTTCCTATTCTTCAGCATCCATTGCATAAATGAAAGCATTTTGGCCTTAGCCTTAGCTTGCACCAGTTTAGGGCTGTAAATCGAGTAGAGTAACTCGAGAAGGACTCGAGATCGACTCGATTAAAGCTCGTTCGAGCTCGAACTCGTTAATATAATTGTGGATTTAGATGTTTAGGATAAATTGGAAGTCTCATTTCTTTTCTTTATTGATAGGAGGGTATAAATACTACAATGGTCAAATACCTAAACTACCCCTAATAGACTAAACATACTACAAAACCCACAACACTCCCCCTCAAGTTGGAGCATAGATATTGATCATGCCCAACTTGTTACAAATAAATTCAATTCTACTCCCTCCCAAAGATTTAGTGAGAATATCAGCGATTTGATCTGTAGTTTTCACATGTTTCAACGCAATACCACCTCCTTGGAGCTTTTCTCGTATAAAATGGCAATCCAACTCAATGTGCTTTGTTCTCTCATGAAATATTGGGCTTGACGCAATATGGATGACGGACAATTGCATAGATTAAAAAAAAAAGTGCATAAGGGAAAATTCTTAAAAATATAGGTTTTCAATGATGAACAGATATTCGA
>JAOWBR010154946.1:0-12978 GCA_028571145.1 Dionaea muscipula
ACATATCTTTTATGTTGTCGTTGATGGTGTTGTCATATCTTTCCATTTGGTGTTCTTGAGATTATCTCTTGCTTGCCGCATGCTTTTATGCGTTGAGAATGCTTTGGATGGATTTTTGATTTGGTGATTTTGTGATATAGGTGGTTTTGATATTGTTGAATAATGTGATAAGCTTGGTTGCATATTTTATGATTTGTTTGAAACCTTGGAGTTGAGTTTTGGTTGCATTTTATAATGGTAGGGATCCGATGAAGTTCTCTGTAGAATTGCATAATTCTGCAGAACAAAACGGTAGTATACTACTGTTTTAAGTGAGAAAAAACGGTAGTATACTACCGTTTGGCGTGCTGTCTACCACTACCTGCTAAACGGTAGTATACTACCGTTTTTTCTCACTTAAAACGGTAGTATACTACTGCTGTCTGCCATTCATGTCTGCCACTCCACCATACAGTAGTATACTACCGTTTATTTTCAATAAATACGGTGGTATACTACCGTATGACACCATTTTTTTGCCTATAAATGGCACACCAAATCCACTTCCAATTCAACTTCCTCTCTTGTCCACTTCCACATCGAGTGTTAGATGGCTTACAACAACGACAGTTATAACAATTTTAGCATCAATTTTGACGAGGTAAAGTTTGTTTTTGACGATTATGTTGGTCATGATGTAGGTCCACTTCCACCGGAGGGGGAATACTCCCATCCGAACCAACCAGAATACTCGTATCCATATCAACCATTCAGACACTCGTCATACCTACCAGAATACTCCTATCTGAACCAATTGGAATACTCGTACCCATACCAACCGGAATATTAATACCAACCGAAATACTCGTATCCATACCAACTTCAACAACAGTCAGACCCCACCGAGGAGGGGTGTGACCAGACAGAGCACTTCACAACTGATACGGTATAATGTTATTGTTATATTATTAATGTTATTATAATATTGCTATTATTATATCTATAATATGTATAATATTATTATATCTATAATATTATTATTATTATATCTATAATATTATTATTATTATATCTATAATATTATTATTATTATATCTATATTATTATTATTATATCTAAAATATTATTATTATTATATCTATATTATTATTATTATATATAAAATATTATTATATCTATAATATTATTATATCTATAATATTATTATATCTATAATATTGTTATTATATCTATAATATTATTATTATAGATATAATATGTATAATACTAGAAATTACCCGTGGCTTCAGCACGATGAACATTCTTACAGTTTTATTTTCTTACAAAAATTATTCATGTCCGTGTCATGTTCACTCCTGTGTCGTATCTGTGTCTGTATACGTGTCGTATTGTGCACTTTATATATAAATTTTTTAATAAAAAAGTAAATAAAAAATATATCAATATTAGGCTTGTTTTGATCATCGTAAAAAATTATGAATTTTTATTATAATATTTTTATATTTGGTAAATTGTATGGTAAGATATGAAAGATAAATAAATAATGGGTTGTGTGATGTGATATGATGAGAGAGAAATGGAGAAGAAAGTGATTAATTTGATGAGTTTTGTAGCCAATGAGAATTTTGTAATTGTCCACGTAGGACAGTCTAGAAGTAGATAAATTCAAATTATGTCCTTTCTTATATAGATTTTCTAGACCGCCATATTTATTATTTTAAATTCTAAAAACCCAAACATAGGTAACCCAACTTACTAGTGATATTTATATACCCATATATATAATATTTACACTCACATTTTCAAGTTAATCTTATTATGAAAATATATACACCATCTCGTATATTCCTCTACCACACATACAAACACATATCCTCAACAATATTTACCACATCACCCATATATATATATATATATATGCACAACTCCATACCCACCCACAAACACACATACTGCACACCTATACATAAACCACACTCTCAAACACGAAAACGTTCATAGCATGGCATGTAGGTATACATAAACGTTGCACCCAAACCATCCATCTTTATCTTCATTCCATAAAGCCAACCCAAACAAAGACTTATATTTAAACCATCCAAGATTCATGCTTAAACAACCACAACAGACAACACACATATATCATGCAGACTTATAACACCGAAAATGATCGGGTTACCTTGGTGGCGAACGATGTCGGAAAACAAGTGGGCGGTGGCAGACGTGCTCTCCTCCTTCCTCGGTGGTCGGTGTCGGCGAAGATGATGATGGCAGGTGTGCTCTTCTTCTCCTCGGCTGGTTGGCGAAGCAGTGGTGTGGCGGGTTGGTTGGCGAAGCAGGTGGCAACGACACTTGTTGTCCTCCTTAGCGGTGATCAGTTTTGACCAAGGTGAGCAAGTGATGGTGATGGCAAGTGGTAGAGACGGTGATCAACGATGGCGGTGGTGTACGCAAATGGTGGTCTCGGTGATGGGCAGGTGGTGATGATGTGGGCGGTAGGCGGTGTTGGTGTGGTGTGGTTTCTTGGCCAACAGGCGGTGGTCTGCTCCTCCTCGTCGTGATGGTGTGGAGCAGCGGGCGGTGGGTGGTGTTGATGATCTCGGCTGGGCAGGTGGGTTGGTGGTGAACGCAGGTGGTGGGCTGGTGGTAACACTCTTCACGAGCATATCATCAACGTACACCTCCATACATTTGCCAATTGCGGGCGCAAAAATCTTATTTATAGGGCGTTGATAGGTGGCTCCAGCATTCTTCAGTCCAAAGGGTATCATGGTATAGCAGTAGTTGTCGTTGTGCGTTATGAACGCAGTCTTTTCTTCATCTACCTTCTTCATTTTGTTTTGATGATACCCCGAGAATGCATCCATAAAACTTAACATTTCATGTACCGAGGTAGCATCAACCAGGGTGTCGATATCCGGGAGTGGATAACTATCTTTGGGGCACACCTTATTCAAATTGGTGAAGTCCACGCACATCCTCCAACTCCCGTTAGGCTTTTTGACCAGAACCGGGTTAGCAAGCCACTCCGGATAGTGAACTTTTCGTATAACCCCGGCTGCCAAAAGCTTTCTCACCTCCGTCTGGACGACCTCATTTCTCTCGGTTCCTAATTTCCTCCTCTGCTTCACAGTCTTGACAGTAGGATCAATACTGAGGGCATGTTCGATCACATCTCGGTCAATGTCGGGCATCTCATCCGTAGAAAGGGCAAAAACATCTCTACTCTCCCTTAAAAACGTGATTAACTGCTGGCGTGATGCCTCAGAGAGAGTAGTGCCTATCTGGACAGTAGAGCGAGCATCTCATTCTACTAACATGACCTCTTCTAGCGGGTCTGCAGCCTGCGCTCGCTCCTCGAGGGGGCAACCCACCACTACCACTTTCTTCGTGGTCTCACCCTCATCATCAGTAGATGGGGAATGAGGTCTTTTCAGAGAGACCAAGTAGCAATCTTGGGCTGCTTGCTGGTCACCAAACATCATTCCCACCTTCTCTCTGACTGGGAATGAGGTCTTTTCAGAGAGACCAAGTGGAATAGAGAGACGATTGTCTGCAGCAGGTCCTGTGTGGGCCTGCCGAGAATGGTATTGTAGGCGGATGACACGTCAATTACCAGTCAGTTGACATCTACTGTCCTCCCAATGTCGGCTTCTCCCACCGTGATAGGAAGAGTAATCTCGCCCATGGCCATGACAGAATGGCCGGTAAAATCATTTAAGGGAGTTTTGATTAGCCTGAGTCCGTCAACTCCCAGTTAAGCGCTGCCATCAGACACTTGTATACATCAAAGAACAAGATGTCGGCAAAACTCCTAATATTAACTAAGATCCTCCGAACCTCTGTATCCTTGATCATAGCAGTTACCAGGACTGCATCCTGATGGGGATAAGACACCCCCATCTCGTCCTTTCGAGAGAAGGCAAGGGAAACATCCTGCAACTCCTCTTTCTCCTTGCCCTTGTCCTCAGGCGTGACGGCCACAGATGCTACCCGTCCTCCATGGGCGTACTTCTTCCGCCCCCGAGCACTATCACCACCGCTGGAGGGTCCACCAGAAATGGTAAGGATGACGGGCACTCCACTGACAGTGATCCGACTCCTCTTCCGATCAGGGCTGGGACTCCTGTCGGACTCTTTCCTCCGAGAAGTTGAGGGCTTACAGCTGTCCTTGGGGGATGATCAGACTGCCTGGTATCATTCTTTTGGGAGTCTTCTTCTGCTTGCCGCTTTAGAACACGATAATATCAGGAATCATGAGCGCACTCCTTGTGAAAGGAGCACCATCTCCTCTTTTCCGGCGGCAATGGTCTTGAGGAAGCTTTGGCATAACGCCGGTCATTCTGAGCTGCTAGCACCTGTCCATGCCCGGCGACCTAAGAAGAATAGTCAACCTGAGATGGCCTTGTGTCGGAGCGATGAGAACTCTTCTTGCGTCGTCGATTAGACGAGTGACTCTTGGTCTCCTTCCGAGGCTCTTGATGATTGGCCTTGCTAGGATCAGGGACATCGCGGGCACTATGTTGATCCTCTAAAGTCATATAGTCCCGAGCCCTGTGCAACAGTTGTCCAAAATGCTCCGACCTACGGAGGATAAGGTCGTCTAGGAAAGCTCCAGGGCGAAGTCTGATCTGTAAAGCTACCATGGCGACATCACCACCTAGGTCGGGAATCTGAATGTAGGCTTTGTTAAACCGGGACATGAAGTCACGTAAGGACTCGTCTGTCCTCTGCTTGACACTGAAGAGACTAGGGGTAGCCCTGACAAAGGTGCAGGAGCTGGCAAACTGACTCACAAAGGAGTCCTTTAACTGTGAGAACCGAAAAATCGTCCGTGGTTGCAGTGAAGCAAACCATTGTCTTGTCGCCCCTTTGAAAGAAGCGGGAAAGGCTCGACATATGTTGGCATCTTCAACACCAAAAAGCTGCATCTTCACCTCAAAATTGTTGAGGTGATCTTCAGGGTCAGTGGACCCATCGTAGAGGTCCATCTGCGGCAGGCGAAACCCTGTTGGGAAGGGTGCCTCGTGAACCTCCCGTGTGAAGGGACCTGAGCGGTCAACGGTGGCAGCTTGATGAAAGGCTTTTTGTTCTATGTTGGTGTAAGAGTCATCTTGATCCTCTCTCTCAGCCCGCAAGGTCAGAGCTTGGTGTGGGCGAGGAGCCCTACGGTCAGGATGGATGGGAGACTCATTACGTGCACCGTGCTCCGACGTAGGTGTGACCTTCGGGCTCTTCCCATGTAACGTGTGTTTAGTCCTAGCGGATTCAGCAGCAGCGACAACAGCTAAATCCACTTGTCCAGGTAAAACGGATTTGGGCTGAGTTCTTGTAATCTGTCCGGCAAGCGTGCCGGGTTGAGTACCAGTTTGACCTCGATTTGAAGGTCCTGGTTGGTGTGCAAAGAGGCCATCTCTAATCTCCTGCATAAGAGTTTCAGCTGGTCAAACTCTTCCCTCGTCGGAGGATTATCCTGTGTTTGGGTTTGTTGATTAGCGGACGTTCCAGTTCCAGTTAGAGTTGGTGGAGAAGACATGGCTGATTGTCTCTTCCCACAGACGGCGTCAGATGTTATTGCCTAAAAATGAGCCAAGCGAAACACCTATCGGTTCGAGAATCGCCTCCAGTTGCTCTGAGCAGGGTAGACCGGTTCAACGAGCTAAGTCGGGTCTGGATCGGCTTCAGGAATGAGGAGATCAACTCTTGGACATGGAAAGATGAGCAAACCACGTCAGAGGGAAGCCCGATGTTTTAAGCCCGGGACGACCGTTCCGATGCTTAAGTCAGTCGAGAAAAGCAAGACGTGGAATCAAGCTTATGTCAGAAAAAGATATTGAAATCGGAAGAAAATCATATACCTGGAGGTTATGGGGGGTGACATATATAGGCAATGAGGAAAAGGGAGGAGGGGGAATTATCGGATTACCGGTATACCCCTTCACCCTGACCGGTCGGGCTGATCACCCAGGCAAGTCATCTCTTGGCCAGCTTGGCTGGCCAAGGAAATCCCAAATAAAAGGGCCCGGGCAGGTCATCCGGGCTGATCACCCGGGCTGATCGCCCGGGCAGATCATCTCTTGGCCAGCCTGGCTGGCCAAGGAAATGCTAAGTGAGGGAGCCCCGGGCTGATCACACGAGCTGATCATTCCCTTTCCAGCCAAACGAGCCAAAAAATGGCTAAGGCATGGCTCCGGGCTTATCACCCGGACTGATCACCCGAGTCAGAACCGGAACGTCTGTCGTCGAACCGATACCCCCGTGAACCCGGTCGCCTCCCGTGTTCTTTTGTCCACGTGTATAGGGGATTTTTTCCCGTATATCAATAGCTTAGGTCGTCGCCATAGCGTTGAGGTCCATGACAATGACTACCTTGTTCTGCCTTGTATGACTTTGTTCAAGGCTGCTCACTTTGTGAGGATGGCCCAAGGGGTGTGTAGATCCTGTTTGGTCATCTTGAGCACTTTTGTTAAAGCTTGGAGTGGTCTAGCTTGGAAGCTGTTGGCCCCAGTGGAAGGCTTAGTCACAGTCGCTGGGTCTTCGCTACGGATGCTGTCGCCCCGCCTACAGGTCTTGCCGCCACAGTCTATTTTTTTTTCTAGGTTCATTGTACCTAGTTTGTTTAGGCAAGTCCTGTATTTTAGGCTAGAATCTTGAAGATATTATTCTTTCCAGATTTAGTTTTGATTTGTTTTGTACTGGTATAAATACCAGTGTTGGTGCTACGCGCATGCAGGAGTACGCACTCTCAATTCTATATCAGCGTGTACTTTGGTTTGTACCCTCTTCATTTGTAAACACTCAATTCCATCAGATTCAATTTTGTTCCGCAATTTTGTTCGTGACTCGAGTTGTTTACTCTGATAATTGTGTTTGCCTCGAGTTTGACCCTTTTTTGGTGACCTATCCACGCACAGGTTGTTGCAAGTGGTATCAGAGACTCATTTCGTGAATATGTGTAAGTGTTTGTTTGTGATCTTTTTCTTTGTGTGACATTCCCGAGATGGCCCCACGGTTAGAATTTGAAGTTTTTTATGGTACCTCCGATGTTGACATCTGGACGATGAAGATGAAGGCAGTCCTTGTTCGCGAAGGATGTGCACAGGCATTGAATCCAGCTCCTGCTGCGGATTCAAGTTCGGCTACAGCAACAACAGAATTTGCAAAGGCAGATTTGTTGGCCTTATCCACCTTACATTTCGCGTGGAGCGATGATGTACTCAGGAGAGTGCAGGATGAAAACACCGCAGTGTCTTTATGGAAGAAACTCAAGGGGTTCTACATAGACAAGTTCGTATACTCGAAGATACATCTGATGATGCATTTATTCAAGGTGGAGATGAGGGATGGTGAACCGATGCAGAGCTACATTGATCGGTTCAACCTGGCCGTTAGAAACCTTTCTAACACCGGGTTCACCTTTGAGGATGACGTCAAAGTGGCCCTTTTATTGGCGAGGCTGATGCCAGAGCACTCCCGGCACAAGATCAGATTATCCACGGAGCAAAAGATATGACTTATCAACCTGTGCTGCAACAACTGAACTTGCGTGATTTGGTCAAGAAGACCATTGATGAAAACTTCACGCCATCACATGGCGGTGAAGGTTTGGTTGGCCGAAGATGTGAGACTTCCAAGTAGAGTTGGAAGAGTTCGGGGAGAAGGAGTAGGGGACGCTCCTCCTCCAAGCCACGGGATATGTCGAAGGTGCAGTGTCACTACTGTAAGGATTTCGGGCATTACAAGTTTGATTGCCCAAAGTTGAAAAATCCTAAGGGAGAGCAGAAGGGGAAGAACAAAGACCATGGCAAGCCTAAGGTGAACGTAGCAGAGGAAGGATCAGGGACCCTGGTTGTTGTTATGAGTCCGAAAACTATTTAGTTGAGGAGTGGTTTTGCGACGCCGAGTGTCCAGTCTGTGGCGACAGACTACAGGAGGGGATAGATTTTGGACTCTGGGTGCTCATTCCACATGACGCCCCAAAGAGAATGGTTCTCTTCATACCGTGCTGTCTCCGATGGTTTGTCCATTTTCATAAGAGACAACTCGGTGTGTAAGGTTGAAGACATCGACACTGTTCGTGTGAAGCAGTACGATGGCGCCATCACTATCTTGGAGAACGTCCGTCATGTGCCAAAACTGAGAAGAAATTTGTTGCCATTGGGCACGTTTGATGATGCTGGATACAGATTGGTGGGCAGTGATGGAGTGTATAAGCTCTCCCTTGGTAGCCGGACGATTATGAAGGGCGTGAAGCTCCGAGACCTCTACCATCTCGTGGGTAATGCTGTGGTGAAGGATGGAACTGCCTCTGTTCTAACAGAGGACTTGCCGCCACCAGAAGAGAATGACCGTGGTGATGATTCAGATGAAGCTAAAGTTTTTGCTCCTGTTGAGAAGGGTGTTGATGACGTCGTGGAAGGCTGTGGCGTTAAGGAAGCTCCAGAGAAGAACCGTGGCGACGGCTCCTATGCGTTGCTGTGGCATTATAGACTTGATCTTGTGATCAAGAGGAGGATGCAGGTTCTGTCAAGTACAGGTTTTCTAGGCAATGTAAATTTGAAAAAGTTATCATTTTGTGAACACTGCATTTATGGTAAGCATGCTAGGAAGCCCTTTAGAAGGTCCAAGCACACATCTAAGGGTAGATTAGATTATGTGCATTCTGATGTTTGGGAACCTTCACCTGTAACCTCTGTTGGTGGAACATCCTATTTTGTAACCTTTTTGGATGACTATAGAAGGAAGGTTTGGTTCTACACTTTAAAGTACAAGTCAAATGTGCTTAACACCTTCAAGAAGTGGAAGACGTTGGTTGAGAATGAGACTGGTAGAAGAGTCTGTGTTCTAAGGATGGACAATGGAATGGAGTATTGTTCTAAGGAGTTTGACTCCTTTTGTGGGGAACAGGGCATTCGACGCCATAGGACTACTTATATTCCTCAGCAGAATGGCGTGGCGGAGAGGATGAATCGCACCTTGATGGAGAGGACAAGGTGCATGTTGTCTCATTCTGGATTGCCCAAGGGCCTATGGGCTGAAGCTGTCTCCACAACTTGCTATTTGGTGAATCGCTCTCCGTCTTTGGTGATAGACTGCAAGACTCCAGAGGAAATGTGGATTGGAGAGCTGCCATCGTACGAACACTTGAGAGTGTTTGATTGTCCTGCATATTCCCATGTAAAGCAGGATAAGTTGTCCTCAAGAGCAGTGAAGTGCTCGTTTGTTGGCTATGGTGATGACGTCAAAGCTTACCGTTTGTGGTGTGCGAAAGTTGGGAATTCAAGAACCATCATTAGCAGGGATGTGACCTTCAATGAGTCCTTTGTGCTGGATCCCAAGACTGAAGGCCCCCTGTGGCGACGGAGAATGCAGAGTTGATGCCACGGGATGTGGCGACGGAGTCAGATGCTGGTGAGCCCAACAAGGTGAAGAAGAAGAAGGTTTGGATTCCGAAGAAAACGGTTTAGATTGAGGTGGAGTCTGCACGCTCAGTTGTTGTTCCTGTTATTCGTGAACCCACGGCGTCGGGTGTGGCAATCCTACTGCCATTAGAAGAATCATCCACCATAGAGTCTGTTTCTGTGGCGCCGGCAGCTGCCGCCACCAGTGCAAGCTGACGCCACAAGTTTTATTCCGAGGCGTTCCAAACATAAAGTGGTTGCACTAGTCAGGTATGGTTTTCCAGCTAGTACTTTTTTTGCTTTGGCTGTAGCGGAAGAAGTGGTGCATGTTGAGCTTGCATCATTTGTGGAGGCTATGCTTAGTCTCGAACCTAGAAAGTGGATTACGGCGATGGATGAAGAGTATGACTCCCTCTGGAAGAACCAGATGTGGGAGTTGGTTCCGCCGCCTCAGGAGAGAAAGCTTGTTGGGTGCAAGTGAATCTACAAAATCAAGGAGCCTGGCCCCGACATCTCTACTAATAAGTACAAGGCCCGTTTGGATGCTCAAAGATATAGCCAGAAGGAAGGCGTGGATTACAATGAGACCTTCTCGCCGATAGTCAAGCATTCCTCCATCCGTTTTCTTCTGGGTTTGGTGGCCTTACACGATTTGGAGCTGCATCAGATGGATGTGAAGACGACATTCTTACATGGAGGTTTGGAAGAAACCATCTACACGAGACAACCAGATGTTTATGTAGCATCAGGGAAGGAGAATTTGGTTTGTTTGTTGAAGAAGTCCTTGTATGGACTCAAGCAGTCTCCAAGGCAGTGGTACACTCGATTTGACACTTACATGGAGAAATGTGTCACGCAAAGTGATTTTGATTCATGTGTGTATGTCATGATGCTGCCAAATGGATTCCCGGTGATCTTACTCCTGTATGTTGATGACATCCTTATTGCAGCTAAGGATGTTGTCGCCATTGACTCTGTGAAGCAGATGCCTTGTACAAAGTTCGATATGAAGGATTTGGGGAAGCCAGGAAGATATTTGGCATGGAAATTCAAAGGGATCGGAAGCACAAAAAACTCTTTCTCTCTCAGCAGGCATACATTGAGAAGGTTCTTGATCACTTTAGCATGACTAATGCTAAACCTGTCGCCACTCCGTTGGCGGCACATTTCTCTTTGTCTTCTGCTGACTCCCATCTACACTTGAAGAGGAGAAGGCCATGGCGTCAGTTTCCTATTCCAGTGTTGTGGGGAGTCTGATGTAAGCCATGGTTTGCACCAGGCATGACTTGGCTCAAGCAGTCAGCGTGGTGAGCCAATTTATGATTCATTCAGGTAAGGCCCATTGGAGTGCAATGAAGTTGATTCTTCGCTGTTTGAAGGGTACGAGTTCTCGGGGGTTGTGTTTTGATGGTGCAGGTGGAGCCTCCGGTCAGGTTGTGGGTTTTTCGGATTCAGACTATGCTGGAGATTTATATGGGAGGAAATCTTAGTCTGGATATGCGCTTACGTTTGCTGGCGCCGCTATTAGCTGGAAGGTTAATCTCCAGAGCATTGTGGCGTTGTCTTCCACTGAAGCCGAGTATGTGGTGTTGACTGAGGCAATTAAGGAAGCATTGTGGCTGTGCTGTTCGGTGGAGTCATTTGGGATTGTTCAGACTGATTGCTCTGTGTTTTGTGACAACCAATCTGCGATTTTTTTGGTCCGTGACGACAGGTACCATGAGATGACAAAGCATATTGATGTTCGGTATCGGTTCATCAGTTTCCACGTCAAGGATGGCGATGTGAACGTGGTCAAGGTTAGTACCAAGGACAACCCAGTAGATATGTTCACCAAGGTGATCACAACTGCAAAGTTTGATCATTGCGTTGGTTTGGTTGTTATGGGTAAGTGTCATGTTTTGTGCTGAGCAGATGGCGTCATGTGGAAGAGGTTCTATTTGGGTTGCTTGTTTGTTTGTGGGATGTTGTTAGCATCGAGGTGAAGATTTGTGATGATATGCGATGCCACTGTACCATGGCGCCATGCTCTCTCATAGCCGGGGCGCCAGGTCTCGGCTCTGTCGATGGCGCCAGGTCCCAGTTCTACTGTGGCGCTCAGCTTACTGTTGTGGCGTCAACTCGATGGATCTCGAAATTTAGAGAAGTATGGCAAGTTTATCCACTTCCATGATGTTTCTCATGATGAGATTGGTCCACTGACCAAATTTGGGGGTCGGTTGATTCCTGGTTTGAAAGATAGCTGAGGTTGTCGCAATGGCGTTGAGGTCCATGACGATGACTACCTTATTCTGCCTTGTGTGACTTTGCTCAAGCTTGCTCACTCTGTGAGGATGGTCCAAGGGGTGTGTAGATCCTGTTTGGTAATCTTGAGCACCTTTTGTTGAAGCTTGGAGTGCTCTAACTTGGAATTTGTCGGCCCCAGTGGAAGGCTTCGTCACAGTCGCTGGGTCTTCGCCACGGATGCTGTCGCCCCGCCTACAGGTCTTGCCGCCACAGTCTGTTTTTTGTCTAGGTTCATTGTACCTAATTTGTTTAGGCAAGTCGTGTGTTTTAGGCTAGAATCACGGGGAGATTATTCTTTCCAGATTTAGTTTTGATTTGTTTTGTACAGGTATAAATACCAGTGTTGGTGCTATGCGCATGCAAGAGTACGCACTCTCAATTCTATATCAGCGTGTACTTTGGTTTGTACCCTCTTCATTTGTAAACACTCAATTTCATCAGATTCAATTTTGTTCCGCAATTTTATTCGTGACTCGAGTTGTTTACTCTGACGATTGTGTTTGTCTCGAGTTAGACCCTTTTTTGGTGACCTATCCACGCACAGGTCGTTACAAGTGTCACCTCGATTTATCTATGCATCTCTTCATTTCTTATTCACTCCTTTAGAGTAATACCGCGTATCCAGTTCAATATACGCATCTCGGCTGTTGCCACTCTTCGTGTGTGATTTTTCTTGATTAGTCAATACTTTGTTCCCTACAGCAAGTCATGATGAATCGTGGCCCGGTAGAATATATTCTTTTAACTTTAAAGGTACTCTCCTATTGCTTATCGCACAACACCCCTGAGGTAGTTCTTTATTTCTACCAATCTGCATTAATCCTATGTGTTGCGTCGTTATCAATTTTTCCATCATTTTGTATATGCAATCCTAGGTACTTAATCTTGTTCGTTTTATGAACACCTCATTCATCCACCATCACTAAGAGCGCGTCCTGCTTCTCCCTCATAAATGCACACTGTTGTGAGTATTGGGCTTTGTCTAGCTTTATTGTGGTGCTTTATTATGCCAGGCTTTGTATTGGGCTAGCTTTATCTTGTATATTGTTTATCTTGTACCCATCATATAAATAAAGTGCCTAGCTTCACTTTGAGGCTAAGGTTTTTCATTTATTTGAACTACATGGTATCAGAGTGTTTGTTTTTGCCTTGTTCAAAGCTCCATATGTGGGCTCCTATGACTCTGCTTGGAGACTGATTTGTGTTGTGCTGTGCTTCTTGCTATTTGTTTGCCTCTTCCTATTTGTCTGCCCCTTGCTATTTGTTTGTCCCTTGGTTGTACCTATTATTTTGATCATTGAAGTTATGACTG
>JAOWBR010154968.1:0-12975 GCA_028571145.1 Dionaea muscipula
TTTTTTAATCATTAATTTTGAAATCTAACATTTTTTCTTTAAAATAAATTAGCTTTTATTAGTTGATTGTTTATTGTGTTAATTAAATGAGTGAATACGAGGTCAATTAATGTGTTTAGGTCATAATCTAATTTTTTAAAATTATTTCTATAAAATTTTATTAAGAACCGTTTTGAAACTGTGAAACCGAAGTTTCGAAACCGTAACTGAAATCGTAACCGACGGTTCTAAAACCGTATGAAACCATATAATTCAAGATTATGGTTCCGATTCTCCTATTTAATAAAACTATAACATATAATTTCGAAACCGTAATCGATGATTCTGAAACTATCGTCAGACCTACGGGCTACGGGGATGGCAGCAGCGACTCAAAGGTTATGCAATTACTAAAATGCCGTCCCAGACCAAAGGGCAAAACCGAGATTACATCACTTGAGAGCACGGCAGGGCAAATGAGGACCCAAGGCCTCGAACAGGGAAAACAGAAAGAGAGGAAGAGAAGAAAAGAAAAAAAAAAAACCTCTTGCGGCGGCGGCGGGTGACGGTTGAGGGCACGGTAGGGCGGTGGCAGCACTCGAATGCTTCCAATCTGCAACTCACTTGATCGAATTATCCTCAATCGCGGGGGTTCATTATCCATCACACTGATTCTCTTCTCTGCCTTCTCTGACCTCTGGTGAGTCGGATTCGTGGTAGTTCTTTGCAATGTTTTCTCCTCCTTTTCTCTTTTTTTTTTTTTTTTTGTAAAAAAGTTTGTGTTTCATGTTTGTCTCTGTTCATATTCTTATTGATTGATGGGTGGCACTAACATGTCTCTAAATTGAGGTGCAGAGAAGGTTAATGGTGATTCAGTTGGGAAATGGGGTTTTGGCTGAGGACTTAGAGGACCACCATGAATTGCTGAGGTATAAATTCCGTGTTTTGATCCACATTTCACACCGACAACATTGTTTGCAAGGTGCAAGGTCTAAATGCTGTCTGGAGAAACGTTGGGGATTTTTACTTCTTGCTATTGTTTTTCGCAATATGAATGCCAATTATGTAATTGTAATCACTCTTGTCATCCTTGTAGAGCATGACACAATGTTGTTTTTTTCCCCAATACTTATATGTTAGTTTAAGTTCCTTCTCCATGTGAAACACTGAGTTTTCTATGTGTTTTTCTTCTATTCTGTAGCATGGATGGTGATAGTAATCAGGTTGTTTTGCCGGGAAGTATAAGGAATAAGAAGAAAGGGAAATCTCAGGTATAGGCTGCAAACTTGTTGATATTTCTTAGCTTCTTTTTTTCTGTAATTTAGCCAATTCTAGGCTTATGGGTATCTTTTTGTAGAGTCGTGGAAGGTGCAGAAATGAGAGCAAAAAGATTAGCAAATCGCTAAAGAGGAAGCTAAAGAAATTGGAGGTTGGTGCACTAGATTCAGCCTCTCATGAAGCTACTACTTTGTCAATTCATGGTTTAATATGATTAACATGAACTTCCTCCTTTGACTAGGAAGATAAGGAGAAGGAGCAGTTGCGATTGAAAAGTTTGAAGACTTTAGAGTATGTTCCATTTACATCTTTCTGAATCGACTTGCCACCTTGGCTAATATGGTAGCTCTGTGTATTCCAGGAAATATAAGCTCAGCCAAGATGCATATTCGTTCTTATGGTCCTCGCAGAAGCTGGGTCAGGTTTGTACCTTTACCAGCTTTATTGGTCAGGCATCAGAATGATAGATTCTATCCTCTGGATGTTTTTGGGTAATTGTACTCTTAGTTAGTTAATTCGCGTATTAAACGCATATGTACGTATTTTTGAAAAATACTTCCGTATTCCGTATTGATGTCAAAGATATGGAAAAATTCGCGTATTTAAGAGCCGGAGAGTATTAAACTCCTAAAAGTATTAAACTCCCGTATTTTTATCAAAAAAACGACCCAACTTAAAAATGTCCAATTGGCCCAACTTGCTAGTTCCAGCCTGTAATCCAAATTCCAAGCCTCCAAGGGACAAAGTCCAACTCTCAAAGTACCAAAATTTGTCTATATATTTTGGAACAAATTTTGGACTCCACCAAAATTTGTCGGGAACAGCAAGAGGACTATCATTGATAATAGTTTTTGGAGTTGATTACTTGCTTTTTTTCATGAAAATTGTCTATATATATATATATACACTCCCCTTCTAATGCGGACATCCTCTTTGAAATAGTAGAGTGGACTTTTTTAGGTCATTAGATTTACAAATCAAAGGCCAAGATTCAATCTCAGATGAACAGTACACTGTCCCACTATTCACCCACTACCAACAGTAATCAATCTCAGCCTTTGATCTCCCAAATCCAATAGCCCACAAAATTCTACTCTTACTATTCCAAAGAGGGCATCCTTATTTGAAACTAATTCTATATATATAGGGTCAGGATCCAGAGACATGCTTTTAAACATGCTTTTAGACATGTCAATAATCTAGAATATTTTGAGACGATCCGAAACGGTGGATGTGTTTAAAATATATTGTTAAGGGTGTGTAAAAGAAATCGTCGAAAAAAAATACTAGGAGAGCTCCATCCGGACTTTTTTTGTTACATCCTTAAAAATACATTTTAAACGCATCTACCATTTCGGATCGTCTAAAAACATTTCAGATTAAAGGCATGAAATCATGTGAAAATAAGCACGTCTCCCAATCCGTATTTTTTTGCCGAATTGTTCAGACATAGAACGTATTATACCCGTACGTATACGTATACGTATTTTAAAAATGTGCGTTTTTTACCCGTTTTTTTAACCCGTATTTTTGAAAAAAAAATATATAATACACGTGCGTATAAATAACCGTTTAATACCCGTTCCGTATTTAACTAACTAAGATTGTACTCAATATACCTGTTAGGCTGACACAACCAGGGAAAAAAGGAGGAGGATTATGCAGTTCTCTGAAGCTGGCTTAGAAATACCATATGGTGATATGCTTTTAAAGAGAAAAGCTGTAAACACGGATCCCTCTGAAAAGGTTCCTGAGGATGAGGAAGGTCATCCCTCGATGCTTCGGGATGAGGAAATCGTCCTGCTGCCTTCAGTTCTTGAGGTATCTAAACAGCACTTTAATCAAGATGGATCTGCTGAGGATGACCCAGCTGATGGTCACCCTAGGCTTGAGGAAGTTGCTAATGAAGGTAAATGCAAAGCTTCCCAAGAGAGTTCCAGAGTTTCTTCATATATCTGCCATCGATATGGTGACAAGAAAACCAGTACTGGAGAGGTTAGTGTGTCAGATTTTATCAAGACATAGTACCTCCAAAGATTCATTTTAGTTAAAAGAAACAATTGAAATATCCAAAATTAAGCTATATGTCACATGGATATTTTTTCCGCTTGATTTTGTTTTCCTTATTTGCATGTATTGTTACTTTTCTATCTAGCTTGGACGTCACCAATTTTTCCAATGGCATGTCATAGTTGTGTGCCAGATTTTTTAAGATATTCTGTGTAGGAGTTTTGATGGATATTTTATGGTAAGCAATGCATGCTAATTCCATGCATGCAAAACACCACTTGAAAATTATCCATTTATCGATCTGCTTTACTGTTTGTACTTGTAGAGATAGATTTTCCAAAAGCTCTTGGAAATAGTTAGTATTCCTCTTTCTTTCTGATCAACTTGAATCATCGCTTAACAATTTGTGTATTGAATGAGAACAGGTTATGCAACTTGAAGCTCGAAAGCTTTGTTGAATTATTTCCTTAACAAAGTAGTACTTCTGCCAAAGATAAGATTATTAATCATTGCAACATATATACAACACGTATTCTTTAGACTTTTCTATTACTTGCTAGGTGGTTGAACTCTCCACTTTTATCCTCTAAAATGACATCGAATTTCTTAGGAATTTCATCTCAATTACTTTCTTAATATTCACTCCATCTATTCTGGTGCATCCATAACAAGACTGGCTTACATGCGCATGGTAATCAGTAATCACTATCCTTGCTGGCATTCTGGAGTTGCTGTTGTACTATAAGAAGACCTGTGGATCTTTTAGTGTTTTTAAACAGAGAAAGAACTCTGTACTATGAATATGATCATAAATATCATGTCCTAATTAAGCTAGATTGATTCCTCTCTTTGTCATAACTTTACTTTCTGTTGTACGAAGATGGAACTCTACTTATGCATACAGGGTGACGGCTTATTGTAAGCTTGCTTTTTAATTAACTTTGGTGGCTTGACTTGGTTTAGGATGAAGTCGAAGATGATAAAAGCATGAATGCTATCCTTCCAAATCATGCTGGAGATTGTCCAAAGGGAGCTGGAGGTGCTCCAATTGTAGTACATGTATCAAGACCCGAAGAGGTTGTGAAGAGCCGGAAGGACCTTCCAATTGTCATGATGGAGCAGGAGATAATGGAAGCTATAAATGAACATATTAGTGTTATCATATGTGGAGAAACTGGGTGTGGGAAGACTACCCAAGTACCTCAGGTTGACACTTAAAGGGTTGTCATTGATTAATAGGCATACAGAACTTTGTCTCTAATGTCGTATTGTTATTAATAACATGCCATTCATTAATTTGTGTAGTTCCTTTATGAAGCTGGCTTTGGTTCAAACAATTCGAGCATGCGGCCTGGTGTTATTGGTGTAACTCAGCCTCGTCGTGTTGCTGTTCTTGCTACTGCTAAACGGGTGGCTTTCGAGCTTAATCTTCGTTTGGGAAAGGAGGTTGGCTTCCAAGTGCGCTATGATAAGCGGATTGGAGATGATTGTACCATCAAGTTTATGACTGATGGGATTCTGCTGCGAGAAGTGCAGGTTTTGCTCCATCTCATTGTATTTATTTTCTGATGGAAAGAAGGTTTTGGAAGTTGAACATAATATATTCGTGTTTTGGATTAAATGAAATCCTAGATGTAAAACTGTCCTTGCATGACTTCCATAGAATTGAGAAGTTGTCTGGTGCATTCAGTTGTTGGAGTTATAGCATCTAGGGGTCTCTGGCATGGTTAGCAAGGTAAGTTGTTGCTCCGAGCGGTTTTTGGTTCCCTGAGGGAAGTATCTTAAGGGTTGGATCTGTTGTAGTAAGGCAGGGAGGGTGTTGAACTATACTTTCCAGGGAAAGATCAACCAAATGACACTTATACAGCATGGTAATTATGGTCAGCCCTCATATTTAATGGAGAAGTCTACATTGTACATCAGTTGCTAGATTTCCCTTTATGAATCATGATAGTAATAGTGTGGCCTGAAACCACATTATTGAGTGAAGCTTTTTATGGGGAAAGAGTAGTGACCGGAAAGAGGCTGAAATGTAGGCATGTAGTATGGTTACTGTACACACTGATGTTTAGAGGGGGATCAGTGTAGGTTTGGCGAATGGAGAAATACCATGTGGTCTTCGGGCTGTGCTGGGCCGGTTAGACAAGTGATGTACAATGATCTCTTGTATGTTAGGCTGTAGTGGAGTAAATAAACCATATCATAAATTTCCACATGGCAAGGTTTGTGGGAGCAATGAGTGCATACTTCAATATGATAGTTGTCCTGATGCTCAGCAACTCAATCGCGTTTTCCTACGAGGTAAATGCAATTTCATCTACATTGGCAAGCCAATGCACTTACTTGATGAGTGCCCTGAGTTGGTCTGGAGCTACTTATTACTTGTCTCCCCTTGTGGTATTTTCATTTATTTTGTGCTGGCATGCATTTGCACTAGTTTTCGAGACTTGATGTTGTTGTCATATAATGCCTTGTCTCCTTTTCCTTTTCACGCAGAGTGATTTTCTATTGAAACGCTATTCTGTAATAATCTTGGATGAGGCTCATGAGAGGAGCTTGAATACTGACATTCTCATAGGGATGCTTTCTCGAATTATACGGCAGCGCCAGGTGACATTGATTAAATTTTCTTCTAAAGCTGCACTTTCCAATTATATCTGATATTTGTTTAGTCTCTTTCTTCTGCTCCTTTACGTTTTTCTACTTGCTATCAGATAATCTTTGAGGAGCAACAACAGAAAATAAATTCGGGTGAGGAAGTTAAAGCCCAAAATAGGATTTTCCCCTTAAAACTTGTATTGATGAGTGCCACCTTGCGTGTTGAAGACTTTACTGCTGGAGATCGGATATTCTCTTATCCCCCGCCTATTATAAATGTTCCAACCCGTCAATTTGAGGTTACTGTACACTTCTCTAAGAGAACAGAATTAGTGGACTACCTTGGTCAAGCCTATAAGAAGGTAATGGCAATTCACAAGAAGCTTCCTCCCGGTGGCATACTTGTATTTGTGACTGGACAGAGGGAAGTTGAGTATTTATGCCGTAGGCTTCGTAGAGCATCAAACGAACTGATCAAGAAGAGTACAGTAGGTAACACAGGGGGTGAGGTCAGCATGGGAACTGAGATGGATAGCGTTGATGGATATGAAATGAAGGAGATTAATGAAGCAATTGATACACATGCTAACTGGACCCAGGAACAGAGTGACAGATTTAGCTGTTATGATAACCGTGAGGATGATGATGACAACTGTGAGGCTGACTCTGATGCTGATGAGTCTGATAATTCCTTCAGTTCTGAGACAGATACTGAGTTAGATGGTGAGAGTAACGATGAGGATCTTGGGGATTCACAGATTTCTGAGGCTGATAGCAACCCTGCACAAGTCTTGGGAGGAAGTCTTGATGCTCTAAAGGCTGCTTTTGAAGCTTTGGCTGAAAACACTCCTGCAAAGACTCAGCTTGGTGGGAAGCAGATGAGTCGGATATCTGATGAGTTCTCCAATAAGTCTAATTTGACTGGGAAGGAAAAGAGAGTAGGAGAAAAGGGTCTTTCTATCGGTGCAATGCATGTTTTGCCTCTTTATGCGATGCTTCCTGCTGCTGCTCAACTTCGTGTCTTTGCAGAGGTTAGACAAGGTGAGCGGCTTGTTGTGGTTGCTACTAATGTGGCCGAAACATCTTTAACCATTCCTGGGATAACATATGTGATTGACACGGGAAGAGAAAAGGTTAAAAACTACAACTCTTCTAATGGCATGGAATCATATGAGATACAGTGGATAAGTAAAGCATCAGCTGCTCAGCGTGCAGGAAGAGCTGGAAGAACAGGACCTGGCCATTGTTATCGTCTCTATTCTTCTGCTGTCTTCAACAATCAATTCTCTGCCTTCTCTACAGCAGAAATTTTAAAAATTCCCGTCGATGGTGTTGTCCTCCTCATGAAATCCATGGGCATTAGTAAGGTTTGTCTTTTTCCCGAGTTTGTGCTCCAAGTAAACTCCTATTTGGATGGTCTCATTGTGGTAAGAGTTTAATTGAGTTGTATTAAGTGGGTTTAAGCCTGTCAAAGTAAAGTTGTTTTTAGTCTTCCCATGTAATCCTTTCTGTTGTCTCCTTTTTGTTCTTTGGACGTTCCACAGTTCCAGATGTCGTTACATGGTAAAATTTTGAGGGAGACTAATATTTTACTGCCATAGACAAAAGGGGAAAATGTGGGAACTCAATTTATTTGGACAATCCCGTGAATATTCTGTTGATGCCAAGAGATGCCAAGTCTATTATGCCTTAATATTTCAAGATTCTTATGCTTCATTATGGCATATTGAACATTTAGGGAGCACAAAAGTCCACTATTCCTTGCTAGATTTAATACACTTATTTGTGGACTTTGAACTTGTTCCTAGAGACTGATAATCATCTGCCTTTCTATCCTTGCATACTTTTCTGCACTTGTTGATGTTTGCTTTGTATTCTTCTTCTGTGTATGGCTTAGGTTGCAAATTTTCCATTTCCCACTCCTCCAAATGCCACGGCCTTGGCTGAAGCAGAGCGTTGCTTAAAGGCTCTTGATGCGCTTGATAGTGAGGGAAGGATGACACCTCTAGGCAAGACCATGGCACGGTATCCCATGAGCCCACGTCACTCCAGAATGCTTCTCACTGCCATACAAATCACGAAGAAAGAAAAAAGATCTGTCCGGACAAATCTAGTTCTGGGATATGCAGTGGCATCTGCAGCGGCTCTGAGCTTATCAAATCCTTTTGTTCTGCGGTTTGAAGGGAGCCTCAAAGATGGCGATGGGACTGCTGTGTGTGAGGAGGCATCCGCATCATGTTCCTCATCAGAAACTAAGACAGACAAGTCTCTCAAAAAGAAACTGAAAGAGGCAGCTAAAGCTTTTCGTGCGAAATTTTCTAACCTCAGAAGCGATGCCTTGACAGTAGCTTATGCTTTGCACTGTTTTGAGGTTTCGCAGAATCCATCAGAATTCTGCAATGAAAATGCATTAAACCTAAAAACAATGGAGGAAATGTCCAAGCTGAGGAAGCAGTTACTTCAGTTAGTTTTTAATCAAAGGTCCTCCTCTGATGTTCAAGAAGAGTTTTTATGGACAAATGGGACCAGAGAAGATGTAGAATGTGCTTGGAGTTCCCCATCGGATAATAAGAATTCTCTGTCGCAAGTTGAGGAAGATCTGTTGTGCCAATCTATCTGTGCAGGTTGGGCGGATAGGGTTGCCAAACGCATTAGAGGTAGCAGTGAATTATTGTTCAGAGAAGACGACGGAAAGGTAAATGCAGTTCGCTACCAGGCCTGCTCGGTAAAAGAAACCGTGTTCCTTCATCGATGGTCATCTATTTCCAAATCAGCTCCGGAGTTTTTGGTATATAGCGAGTTGCTTCATACAAAACGCCCATACATTCACGGAGCAACAAGTGTGGCATCAGAATGGCTAGTTAAGTATGCGGGATCCTTGTGCACATTTTCCGCTCCTCTGGCAGATCCAAAGCCTTGTTATGATCATAATATTGATCAAGTGCTTTGCCATGTGACTCCATATTTTGGTCCTCACTTGTGGCAGCTCCCTCATTATAAAGTGCCAATCAAGGACTGCCGACAGCGAGTTGCAGCATTTGCTTATGCTTTGCTGGATGGACAAGTCTTGCCTTGCTTAAAATCTGTCCGAAACGTTATGGCGGCTCAACCTATCAGCATTTTGAGGCCGGAGGCATCGGGGCAGAAACGCGTAGGTAATCTTTTAAGTAAGTTAAGGACGAGGTCAAGAACTATAGATAGCTGCGCCATCTTGCGGGAGGTCTGGATGGAAAATCCAAGGGAGTTATATTTAGAGATCCTGGATTGGTTTCAAGCTGGATTCCGCATTCAGTTTGAGGAATTGTGGGAAATTATGCTGCATGAAGCTCTTTTACCACCACCACCACCACCCCTTGCTCAAAGCTAGGAGAAAACAACAGGAAGGGTCAACTGGGTGTGATGCGAGTGATGCTACGGTGCCGTGCGAAGTGAGGGGGATAGGAGGAAGCGGAGTGGGAGGAGGGATGTGCACTCACTTCATGCTTACCCATGAGCTTGTCCAAGGGATGATGCATTTCAGCATCACTGCTAGGTTGCTTTGCTTGTTATATGCTTTAGTCCATGTAAAATTTTGAGTTCGCATTCTACCCTCATAGAATCTACATTTGTTTCGGCTGTAACATGTAGTATAATGTTATTGGTGGGCGGTTCTTATTTGGAGTAACGCATGATCTTTCTTCACAAATTATATAAGCTTTACACTTGCCTTGTTGCTGTTGTGCATCACGACGATCACGTGCACGAGCAAAGCATTGAACAAACAGGCATTATTTAGCAACACTGCAATGCATCCCCTGCTGCATTCTGGGGAAGCGGGGGAGGGTGTGAGGGAAGGAGGACGCACGTAAGATTCGGGAAAGAGGATGCAGAGCAATTTTGGTTATTTAGAAATGGGGATGTTCTCAATCGCCCAAAAAAACCCCATCATGCATGGTATTTTTTACCAAGCCTAGAATCATCACCCACTGCTCCACCAGATAAGTGAAAAAGCAAAGAAGAGAAAGTTGATGTACTGAACTGCAAATTACGACAATCTCATCCTCTTTTCTGCAGAATGGTCTTCTCCGGTGATTGAACGATTATCAGAACCATTGCCTCTTCCATTCTGGCTCTTCACGAAGTCAGAGAAGGATGGTATTGGTGGCAGAACAGTTTCTCTGGAGATACTTGGCGGAGTAGCTGGAGGTGGCTGCTGCTGCTTTGCTAGCGAAGTAACACGGGCTTGTTCAACGGCTTCTGCAGCTGGCTTACTCAACAAAGAAGAATCTGAAGGGCGGCGGCCATCTGCCTCAGTTTCAATGTGTCTGGAACTGGAAGTGGTGTTGCCATTGCCAAGCCTACTCATCAAATGTGTGACACTACAACAACTTGACAGCCACCTCACAGTACTAGCCAATTGTGAAATGTAAAATGATTTCCCACTCCTTCCATATTTCTTGTAACCTTCTTCCTCTAAGAAAGCAGCTGCCCACTCAAACTCAATTTCGGTGCTGTATGTATGTATGTATGTGAGACGATAAACAAGTTAGCGGATTGCATTATAGCCCGTTTACTGTATGTAGGCAGAAAACCGTGTTGAATCAGATCAGATGTGCAAGGAGAGTGTCACTGTGTCAGTCATATGGCTACTAGTCTCTGCTTAATGTGCCAAAAATAAAGAACTTCACTTACCTTAACCTTCCCAGCCTCTGCTCTGTCTGCCTCAGTGCATCCAACAACTTTTGTTTGCATGAAGCTCTCAACGAGTCGGAAACAGCATTCTTGTCAGGCCTAGAAGTCTACTTATTATCTTAGATGGGATCAGATGCAGAATTAAAAATTCACTTCTGTCCACAAAAACAATAATGTACAAACCTTTTTCTCAAAGCCATTACTCCGGTAATAACTCTCCTCCGCACGCTGCAAAATATCCATCTTTTCACTCAAATGAGATTTCTGCATCAGTTTTGAACTGGCTAGAGTTTTTGAAACCTCAACATCCTCTGGAAAACAAAAATACATTGAGAAATATTTAACAAATGTCAAGAAGAGAGTAACAATAGCCACAGCTGGCAGAAGATCAAATAGGAGAATACCGTCAGAATCAGATATTTCTTCATCAGAACCACACGACCCTTCATCACGACGATCCCAAAATTCGCTATGTTCTGCATCGACCACATCTAAGGAGCTGGAAAAGAAACCAATTGTAAGCAACTGCTAGGATCAATAAGGTGTGTCTTGGTTCGGGCATAAACTTCCGATATAAATGCAGTCAAAAAACCATCAGTTGTGTCTCAGGGAGAAGGGAATCAAAGAAGAGAGATTTGTTCGTTGGAAGTACAGAGAATGTCTTTATCCCTTTAAGTTGTTCATTCTACTACTGAAGTGAAATTTGATTCAGCCAAGCCAATCCAACCCCTGGGTATGTTTAACGGCGTCTTCCAGCTAGAGCCAGTTGGAAAGTCCAAATGGTGGCACTTCATGGCGAAAAAGAACCACGAGAAGAATTCGATTCATGGACGGGCCCAAAAAACAAACTGTCAAGGAACCAATTGTATCAAAAACTCAATCTTATGACCTTATGATAAGAGACCCATAAAATGGTTTTATACTTTTAACACGTCCATCACGCGGAAAGTCCACTGGACCTGAAACGTAGACTATACACAGGTACAAAAACAACAACAATAACAACAATTGGAGTAACAAGTTTCGAACTCATGACCATTTGATCAAACTAGCTCTAATACTAAGTGAATAAACCAACTCAAGTTCAAAGCTTATTGTAAGAGGCTTAAAAGAAATTAAAAAGCACCCTGCAAAAAGCAATTTCCATTAGCAAAGGACTTTCTCGGTGACCCATTGTCCAAGCTTGAGAACTGCTATCAGCACAAGCACGCAGATAAATATTACCCTTCTATATGCTGTCCCTTTTCAAGTTCATTCCTATTCTTTTCTTGATCAGGAGTTCAATCCTACTTCTGACAGTAGTAAAAGGTTGACAAAGATGGCAAAAGAATCCCATTAAACTTGGTACAAAAAGCTGAATACATTCTCAATCTTAACTGATAGAACAGCGTGATTTCAAGAAAAGCACCTTCTCATAAAAATCGGAGGCAACCGATGTTTTTGTTGAGCATTAAAAGCGGTCAGCTCCTCCAAATGCCTGGCAACTAAATTTGGGTGCTTGCAGGCATCACAAGTTTTCGCACAAAGGGATGTAGATGCCTGTGTTATAAAACCAGAAGAACAAGCTTTAACTAGATCCACATGCAATCAAATGAAACATCAAATCCGAAAGCTAAAAGTCTATTACCTGCTCCCCAAAAGCCTTCAAAATTTTTTCCCTACGACAACCAGACCCTTCACAGTACTCAATCATCTGCACATGCACAAAGACCATGCTTCATAAGTCCTGATGATAAACATCTGAACCCTTTCAAGCATTGGAAAATCACCTGCTTAAAATCAACAAGAGACTTTCTTGAAGATCCAGCATCCGAGCTTGAGGACTCCAATTTCTTGCCTTTAGCATTGCTCAGAATAAATTCCTGCCATTTTGGTGGTATCCCATCATTAATTCACATAGAGAATATGAAACTAAAAGACAATACATCATTGGAAAGAAACCCGACCATTCTCTTCCTATCATCAATTCCATAATATAATAGGCTTGTAGATGGCAACTGATCACGACCAGCTCTACCTGACTCTTGATAAAATGCTTCCATTGACTTCGGGATATTGAAGTGGCATACAACCCGTACATCCTTTCTGTCTATACCCTAAAATACTTGGCTGATAAGGATGAATGCCTAATTGATGAAAGAAAATTCACTTGACCAGTGAGGGCGAAAAAAAAAACAAGTAGTGGCTTACCATCCTGAATGAAATATATTGGCTCATTCACAGCATGCATGACCATAGCTCCAAGCAGAAGTTCAACAAGCAAATGAGGTCACACATCAAAATATCAGGTCAACTCTCATTTCCAAATTCTAAGAATTTGGTCAAGGAAAACACACAAAATATAAAGCATGCAGTAGAGCCAGCAACAAAAAATGCCCACCTGATTTCATAAAGAGCATACCCCAAATAGATTGCCAAGTAATTCAAGCAGAAAATAAA
>JAOWBR010154979.1:0-12974 GCA_028571145.1 Dionaea muscipula
CACTAGTCGGTAAAAGGATAATCAAACAAGCAAAATAACATTCAATAAATCAAGAGTTCCATCTACATTGTTAAAATGGTCCACCAAACAAGCAAAACACATTCAATAAATCAAGAATTTCACCTACTTTTTAACCTGTGAGGTCAATTTATATTGTCTTATTATACTTCATTGATAATTGTTCAAAGGTATTTTGTTTCTCAGTGTTACTGACAGTTCATAAATGGAATTTTGTTTCCCAGGGTGGCATATATACACTTCCAAGCCATCTGTCCCATGGTGCTCGAGATCTGATCCCAAGGATGCTTGTGGTTGATCCAATGAAGCGAATGACTATTGCGGAAATTCGTCAACATCGCTGGTTTCAAGATCGTCTTCCTCGCTATTTGGCAGTCCCTCCACCAGATTCAGTGCAGCAGGCTAAAAAGGTTGGGGATGCATCATTGTGTTAGCTAAATAAATCATCAATTTCCATATTTCAAGTGTAGTAGCCGATTTGGAATGTTTTTCTATTGCACCATGACTAGGAAAATGCCTGTAGATGCCTGACTAAATTTTAGTGGGATACAGCTTTTTGTTGACTTCTTATTTAAGAGGAGAGCTACTGTTTCATTCATATTCACAGGCTTTTGATTCAGTCCAAGAGCTTGTAAGAGCTAGATTATGTCATTTTTGCATTTCGTGGTTATTGGATATTTTCAGTGAGTAAGCTTCTGCCTTTTACCGAAAAAGTGACACATCCTTGGTAGACAAGCTATGACCACAAATGCTGCTGAATATGTTTTATAAGTATATAGCATTGTATTGAATCAAGTGTTGTTCCCTACAGATAGACGAGGAGATACTTCAAGAAGTTGTGAAAATGGGTTTTGACTGCAATCAATTGGTTGAATCTCTTTGCAGCAGAATCCAAAATGAGGTACTTAAATTTCCATTCTTTAGTTTTCCCCTCCTTTTCAGGTGGTTATATTTTTCACATTGTATTGTCCTCCTATTGATTATATCAATTTCAGGGTACCGTGGCATATTATTTGCTCTTTGACAACCGCTTCCCTGTTTCAAAAGGCTATCTTGGTGCTGAATTTCAAGAAACTATGGTGAGCTTGGTCTCTTCCTTGAGTAGAATTCCACTCTGCTTACCTGAACGAATCACACATTTCCAGAACCTGTTTTGCAATGCTATAAGTGCAGCATTGAGTCGTCTTATTAATTGCATTTTTATTCTCTTAAGTTTAAGTCTCACTCTTATTCTCCAATATAATTTGGAACCTCTATCTATCCGAACATGTTGAATTTTTTCGACTCAATTTTTCTTGTTTCTTCTGGAAATGATCCTGATCAATTTGGTTCTGACTTCTTTGGCCTAAACAAAGGTTGACAATGGGAAATATAACTGGATAAGAGTGGAAGGCCCTATTGGATATTTTAAAAGAATATTCCTGGATATTTACATCTGACTAGAATCTGCAATTTAAAGAGTGGGTGAAAAATCTGCTTTAAAAATTTATCCGAATTATTTAGCTCTTGATGTTACAGGCCACCCATCTAAAACCTAGGACAAATAACTTCCTTCTATATGCTTGTTAATAAAAAAAGGGTGGTTCCCAGTGCTCAAACTCTCCCAGTCTAGTGAAGGGGTAGGGGGAGGGTGTCGCATATATAAGCAGTCTACTCTTGCATTTCTGTACTTTTGTTGTTCTAACAAAATGCTTTTGCACTTGAGGAATTAATTCAATAAGCAATTATGGTTCTATTAATTGCTTGTTGCGAAAATAGTAGCCTAATTATGTTGGTATCATTGCCACACAAGGAGATTTTTTCTAATTTAAGCGAGGTGCTTTTTTTATGGCTTTGGCACATATCTTTTCAGGATCACAATCTCAGCTACATCCAACTAAATGAAGCTGCGGCTTCACCTTCACCTGTCGGACATAGATGCTATGGATATAATGATTATCAAGGGATTGGCATGAGGCAGCAATTCTCTGCTGAGAAGAAGTGGGCTCTTGGACTTCAGGTACCTTGTTTTGGCACTGAAGTCCTAGGGAAATTTCTGACATGAGTGACCTGAATTTGGTTTGTTGAGAAATATGGCTAATAGTAGTACATGTGTCATTGGTTAATCTTAATGGTGTTATAGTCTAGTGGTGAACCCAGCTGAATATGGAAGGCTTCTACTCTTTGGTTTGCATGATCCATTAGTGCTCCATGGCTCTTACTAACTCTGTATGCATTCCATATATAGTTTAAGCTCTCCCAGAAATGGGTAGATGTGCTATATTTGAAACTGTTGGTATTTATTTGCTCTATATTATCTCAAACAAAGTCGGCGTAGAGTAGATGCAAGATTTTTAAGGTATGGTGCACATCTCGTTCATGTATCTGTTCTCAATTGCCCACAACATCGATATTCATGATATCAAATAGCGAATGCTGGAGTAGAATGCATTAGGATTTAGGGGGTAATGTTTATACACTTCCCTTGTGCGTTTCAGATGCTTGAATTTCCTTCTATTCTCTCTCCATCTCTACCCTTGTCCTTTCCCTTTCTGCGCGTTTAAGATTCTAGTTGCTCTTTTAATTCTATGTGCATGGTTAATTCAACTTGACTTCCTTCTTTTGGCAAAGTCTCGAGCCCACCCTAGAGAGATAATGTCGGAGGTTCTGAAAGCTCTGCTAGAGTTGAATGTTTCCTGGAAGAAAATTGGCCATTATAACATGAAGTGCAGATGGGTTCGTGGTATGCCTGGTCAACATGAAGGAATGATTGACAATCCTTTACACGGAGCACATTATTTTGGGGATGAATCCAGCATTATTGGAAAAGATGGTATATTGAGACCACCGTCCAATGTGGTCAAGTTCGAAGTGCAGGTATCTTTTAGTTGCTGCCATCTATATGAGTATACAGATAGTTAATGTTGTATTCATCCAACCAAGTTAGTAGGGTGAGAATTATTGGCTGAAGTTGCTCACCTATATGTTGTTGGTAACTACTAATCCATGGTTGCCATTTTGAATGCAACCCTCCAGCTCTACAGGACCAGGGAGGAAAAGTATCTTCTTGATCTGCAGAGGGTGCAGGGTCCGCAATTCGTGTTCCTGGATCTCTGCGCTGCTTTCCTTGCTCAGCTCCGCGTGCTCTAAAGGGAGAAGGAATCAGACGAGTGAGTGGCCATGGGTCCTTGACGGAGTTGAACGATTTGTAAATAACCAGAGCTGTAGTTGTAACGTGCAGTTTATCTATCAATTCGCCCGTTGGAAGGGAAGGGAAGATGGTGTGAGCCTAAACTTGAGAAAGTTGAGTTATTAACTTATTATATGCTTGCTCGACACTCTGTGAATTGTTCATCTTGGAAGTTTGTTAAATTTGAAGTGACCTGTGACCGACACTACAATACAAGGAAGTTGCCTTTGGTGTTGTTGAGAAGAGAATAGCAGTATAGCACGCACAGGTACAATTTTTGTTTTTGTATCAACAACTGAGTGTAGGCAATTTTGCTAACCTCCTCGAATTAACTCACAATGAAGTCACACCCTCTCTCTCGAATGTTTGGCTGATTGTTCTTTTTTTTTTTTTTCCAAACAAACTACTGTTACAATGAGGAAAAGAAATGGAAGGTGTGAGTTTAGTGGTGTTTTCAATCTGAGATAAATAGCAAAATTGGAGTGTGGATCAGAGTGTAGTATTTAGGGGTGGGCAAAAAAATCGTAACTTGTAACCTGTAAATCGCTAAAACCGAACCGATTAATTGAACCATTGGTTATCGGTTACACTTTGAAATTTGATGGTTATGCGATTACTGGTTACAGGTACGGTTTTTTTTTTTTTTGGCTGATCGGTCAGCTGAATTGACAGCTAATTTTTTTTCAAATATTATATTTGTATAAATATTAATAATATATATAGTATTTTTATTTTATAATACTTGTATTTATATCAAATAATACTTGTATAAATATTACGTTTGTATAAATATTAATAATATTTATATTTTTAACGGTTTTCAGATAAATCGAAAAATCAAACCGTATATACCGGTTAATTGCATACCGGTTAACCGGTATATACGGTTTGGTTACAGATAATTTTTTTCGATATTCACGGTTCGGTTAATCGAATTGAAAAATGGCAACGGTTCACTCCCACGTACCAGCCCACCCCCTCATATGATGTCATTTTTATGTTTGATTTGCACTATTTTTTATTTCTCTATTAAATCATTAAATAATATTATCACTATTTATCCTCAATTTTTAAATTTATACTCAAAAAATAGAATTGACCATCGATGCTCTTACCTTTTCTGGTCTGGCTTTTATATTTTTATTTGTCCCATTACCCGGCGGCGGCGGCGGCGGCGGTGAATACGAAATAGTGCTGCGGGATATTGGAAGCAGGAGACCTCCAGTTCCAATCAGCGAAGACAGAAAGAGATCGTATTGATGGGGAAACTCCCACCATCGCTGCTGCCGCTGCGGCTTCGTTCATCAGCAATCCCGTCGCCGTCGTCGTCGTCGTCGTCGTTAACCACCACTCTTCTCAAGAACAATAACAAACCATCCTCCTCCTCCTCCCCTTCGCCTCCTCCGTCGAAACTATCACCATCTCCAAAACCCCTGCAGCCCGCCCGCCTGAAACCGAAGCCAAAAACCCCACAAAACCCTAGGGCAGTCGGGCCCGCCGTCGCACCCGGCTTCTTCCACTCCCCGGACCTGTCGGATGCGAAGTCGGTGATCAACTCCCTGGTGTCGAACCCCAAAACCCCCATCGATCTCCCTTTCCACAACTCCCTCCTCCACTCCTACTCCGTCGTCTCCTCTTCCTTCGCGGACACCCTTTCCCTCTTCTCCCACATGCTCACCACTCTCCCCACCTTCACCCCCGACCGCTCCTCCTTCCACATCCTCCTCTCCCTCGCCTGCTCCGACCACCACCCTGAACCACTTCCCCTCTCCCCCGTCCACCGTGCCCTCAACTTCATGGCCTCCCATGGCTTCCCCCCCGACCGCGCCTCCGCCGACGTCGCCCTCCGCTCCCTCTGCTCCGCCGGCCTCCTCGACCACGCCCTCCTCCTCCTCAGGGACCTCCACGCCAGGAATTCCATCGTCCCCGACCACGTCTCCTTCAATTTCCTCGTCAAGCAGCTCTGCAGGAATCGGTCCATGAGCACCGTCTACAGCTTCATCGAGGAGATGGGTCAGCTCATGGGGTTCAAGCCCGATCTGGTCACCTACACGATATTGATCGATAACGTCTGCAATCTGAAGAACCTCCGCGAATCTACCAGGTTGCTGGCTGAGTTGGGCAGGGCCGGTTTCAAACCCGATTGCTATGTCTACAACACCATTATGAAGGGATACTGTATGCTGAGTCGGGGGAACGAGGCGCTCAGGGTCTATAATAGGATGAAGGAGGAAGGGGTGGAGCCCGACCTGGTCACATACAACACTTTGATTTTCGGCCTCTCCAAGTCTTGCAGGGTGAAGGAAGCCAGGAGATTTTTGGATGTCATGGCCGAGGCGGGGCATTTCCCCGATGAAGTCACCTACACTTCGCTGATGAACGGGATGTGCAGGGAAGGGGATGCATTGGGTGCCCTGAGGTTGATGGCGGATATGGAGACTCGGGGTTGTACTCCGAATGCATGCACGTATAACACTCTGCTTCACGGTTTGTGCAAGTCAACGATGCTGGATGAAGGGATTCATCTTTATGAGACGATGAAGACCGGAGGCATGCAGCTCGAGATGGCTGCTTATGCTACGTTTTTGAAAGCACTCTGCAGGAAAGGCAGGGTCGCCGAGGCTTATGAGGTCTTTGATTACGCTATCGAGAGCAAGAGTTTAACCGATGTTGCTGCCTACACAACCCTGGAGAGGACACTCAAGTGGTTGACTAAAGCCAGGGATAACGGTCTGGCCGTTTAAGCCCCAACCCCCATGGTATGTGCTAATTCTTTCATGTTAACTGCTGCTGCTGCTGCTTGGAATTCTTTCTCTGGCATTTGCTTCATTGTGTCGGGCAGTTTGTCACTAGTTTCTTTGCAAGATATCATTTCTGTTGTGCTTCCCTTCTTGCTGCTTGGCTTTAACAAGTAGGTAATAGTTACTAGTTCCTCTTTCTCCTAGCTAGCAATGGCTCTAACCTACTGCATAATTGGCCCCATTACCATAGCTACTAGCTTGCTGGATGTTGGTTTGCTGTTCCAAACACTGGTCTTTTAACTAGAATTATACAAGATAGCAGAAGGCGCTGCTTTAATCATCAGTGTCTTTCTTTCTGCTGCCTCATAATCTGTCTCTGTGCTGCTTGATCTCCTCGCATGTTATAGATTGAGGGGTGGACATTTGCTCCCTTGGGTGATCTCGCCGCGAGATACTTACTTCTCGTACTTCAAATATATATATATATTGATCCACTTTTAGGAAATTTGAGGCTGGCAGACAGTGTCATTCTTTCCTGTATAGGACAAGTTGAGTAGACAAGGGTTGTGGCCTGGCCGGCATGCAAGGTTTGTTGATGACTTTCAATTGAAGGACCCTTTGGAGCTTCCCTTGAGAGATGCTTAATTTAAATTCCTTCCATTGGGATTGTATACCTGAATCATGAGGATGTCCACTGTAAGTTTCCAATGCAGGTGACGGCTAGAGGAATGTATTTTAGGTTCTGCAAGTGTACAGCCCATATTCATTCTTAGTTCAATTTCTAGCCCCTTTGTGAAAGTGCAAAAGTAGTCAATTCAGCAGGGTGGAATGGAAGTGATCTTTGCCAATGCCATGTAAGTTTGGCTTGTAGAGCTAGTTACTGGTAGCTGGGCTTGTTCTGCAGCAGATTTGGGTTTGTGCTCTCTGAATTCACAAACTAGGCCGTTCGATCTTGAAATGGGCGCCTTCAGACTGGTGAATTTGCAGCAACCTGCTTTGGCTACCTATCTATTTGAATAACAATAACTTGGCTCTTGCAGAACTTGTTTAGTTTTATAGGTTTGGCTGATAGTAATACATAGCGAGGTTTAATTATGCCACAGTTTTGGTGTGTCTGTCATCTTGGTATTTGTTAAATCAGGAATTCATTATCAGTTTGAATGGCTGAATGCCTCTGCATCTGTTCTCTCTCGGAGTCCCCGAGTTTGTGTAGGATTTGGCTGCCTATTGACAATAGGATAGCAATATCATCATCCTTCATTAGTTAGGGAAACAAAAATAATAACAAAATAGAAGAGAGCAGCCAAGCAAACCTTGGTTTCTCCTGACGTTCTTCAACTATAAATCAGTTGATGAAACAGCATTGAGTCGTGTAGCGTTCCGCTTGATATATACAGGTGAAGTGAGAGCCTAAACAAAACATTACTAATTTAGAAGATACTGAAAATGGCTGCCTACTGTCGTGAATACCTGATCTATGATTCAGACAGCTTCTAAGATGAGGAGGAGAAATCATTGATGATTTTAATGGGATCACCTGGAAAGTATGTTTTAACAGGCAAACATCGACCAGCAACGCAACAGAATGCTGCTGCAAGGAGAACCCCGAACCCAGAACCCAGAACCCATATGCATATGTGGACTAAGACAGAGGGACAGGGAGGGAGGGTGAGAGATTCCCGGCCGTGTGTTGTCACTGACCATCCACCATTAAAATAAAACGATTCCCAGGCAGAGACTGAAGCAAGCACACACATTGTTTGTTTGTTTGTTTGTAGATGGCACTAGGCAGTAGTAGAATAAGGTTCTAATTCCTGCAGACAACTCAATTGGCTGGCTAATAGCTATATGAATGCAATGGAAGTCCAATGTTAGATGCTGCCGCTACAGCCTATATATACATCTAATTCTATATAATATAGATGTTCTTAATTACTTCTTTTCAAATATTTAAAACTTGGGGTTCATTTGAGAATTATAGATATAACTTGAATTTCACATTCTCTTCTACTAATTGCTAATTAGTTGGATCTCTGCCATATCATATGCACTCTATTTTGCTAATTAGTTGAACCAGTAAGATGTTAAGAAGGATTTAAAAGAAAGAAAAAGACACTCCCTGCTAAAAGCCATTTATTGAACTCAATTAGCTAAATTAACGAACCAAGATGAAAACTTAATTTAGTATAAGAACAGAGTCTTATAAATAGTATTCCTTGACCTGTTATGTTGCTGGAAAATATAGATAAAGGTATAGATGTAGCTAAAGGTGTTCAAATTAGCCCCTCAAGTCCACGCTGAACTTACTATGGTGCTAAACAAGCGAAGTGTATTCCTGATTGTCCTAACTCTTGTAGTTTGTGTATTATCCTTCCTCTTGTGCTCTAGTTGCATTCTTTTCTTTGTACTTCTATTTCGCTCATTGTTGGTGATACATTCTGATGACTTGGTGATAACTTAAATAACTTAAATCATTCTGATGGCTTGGTGATACATTCTGATGGCTTGGTGATACATAGCATCTTGATGATTTGGTGATACATAACTTGAATCATTCTATCGCTTCTTCATGATTTGGTGATACATAGTTGACATTTTGATCGTTGGTATAGTCAATATTCACATGGCATCTTCACATAGCAAACATTTTGATCGTTGGTATAGCTGACATTTTGATTGTTGGTGATACATTTTGATCATCGGTATAGTTAATGTTCACATGGCATTTTGGTCGTTGGTATATTCACATGGCATCTTCACATGGCATTTTGGTCGTTGGTATAGTCCATATTCAGATGGCATTTTGATAGTTGGTGTATTCTATGGCATTTTGATCATTGGTATAGTCAATATTCACATGGCTTCTATGGCTTCGTTGATATAGTCAATATATTCTATGGCATTTTGATCATTTTGATCGTTGGTGATACATTTTGATCGTTGGTATAGTCAATATTCTTGTAGCTGACATTTTGATTTGGTGATACATTTTGATCATTCTATGGCTTCTTCATTCTATGGCTCTTGTTCTAGGGATTTTTGTTTAAGTGGATAGCCAATTTTCTATGGATATTTGTCTATTAATTTAATTTGTTTATTCTAGAATTTTTTTGTTTCAACTTATGTTTTTTGTTTGTTTGTTGTCTACTTGCTGAAGGGTTTGTTCAAGACTCTTAATTGAAGAAAATTGTACTCTCTAATTGGAGTCGTTCGCACCATTGAGTGGAGCTGGAATCTGTCTTTACGTGGATCATCTACTGAAAGAATCATGAGAGGAAGTGTGCAAGCTCCAAAGTTACATGTATGCTTACAAGGGGAACTAAGAGTTCTGTCGCAGCTGGATTTGTTTCTATTCTGGCATCTCTTCACTGGGAATGGAGTCCTGTGCAACGCTGAAGATTGGGAATCTGAAAGCATGATTGGGCTCGTGTTACTGAGGGACGGCTCTAATTCATTAAATTGATTATCTTTTTTAAAAATTACTTATTGTGGACCATTTTTTATGGAATTAGTTCTTTTAATGTATGTCATTGATATGAGTTTTTAATAAAATATTAGGATGTTATTCAATTGTGTTGAAAAACTGTTGTGTAATTTTTGTTCAAATATTTCAGTAAATTATTTATATTTTTTTCACTATTATAATTATAGTGATAGAAATTTCTTATCTGACGCAAATATTAGTGACACAAACTCAACGTTTTCTTTACGAATTAATGACAGTATTATCCGTTACTATTTTGTTTTAGTGACAAAAATATAGGTTCAGTCGTAAAGTAGGAGATGCATTAGACTTTTGGCACAAAAAGCTTGTAGTGATGGATTATTTTAGTGATGGAAAGTCAATACCGTCACTAAACTATCCGTCATAAAAAACTTTCGTCGCTAATTTTTTTTCCGTCACTAAAGTTTGTGTCAGAACAAAATATTTGTCACTATAACCTTTAGGGACGGAGGTATATGTGACGGGTCACTTTTCTGTCACTAAAGCTCATTTCTGTCACTATTATCGCTAATAGTGATAGATAATTGTTGTCACTATAAGCCATTTTTTGTAGTGGCATGAGAATAGAGTGTTTTGAAGGCTTGATTTTCTTGTGTTCATACTTTGTGACTGGTTGGAGGAGTTTTGGAGATGTTTGGTTCGAGTTTGGTTAAGTTATGTTTTAGTTCATGTATGGATTTTGTGCAGGTTCAGCTAGATACATGCCACGGACGTCCGTACGGACGTCCATCGTGCTCTCTGTGTGGGCACTGCAAGCCTCACGGACATCCGTACGGACGTCCATTGGTGATTGCTGTAGCCTGTTTGCTTTCCTTGAATTTTACCTTGTGGAATCATTTCGGGGAGGGTCGGGAACGACCCTAGACTATCTTGGGAGTTCTTTAGGAGTTAGATTGAAATGGTTGAGGTTGATTAGGATGTTGTTTGATTTGTTCTAGGTCGATAGTTGTATTTTGAGACTTTTGTCCATGATTTTGTATCAGGGACCCTTGTCGATCGATTGGTGCTTGGTTGAGCATTCTTGGTGATTGTTGAGCCATTTTATCAGGTGAGTTGATATATGGATGTCGGTACTTGATGATATGCATTGTTTTACTCATTTCATCCGTTTTGTACCTACGGTAGATTTAGCCCGTAGTGTACTATATTAAGTCGTTTTAGACTATTGATCTTGATATTTTCGACCATTGGGTCGTGTTGGCTTTTATGCATATTTTGGTTTAGGCTCGTATAGCCTTGATGGATTTGTTTTGGACTCGTGATATAGATTTTATTCAAGTCCTTGGAGTGCTTCGCTCTAGTTCTTATGCTTTTGAGAAACCAAGGCCACCTTCGGGTGTCACAACGTCTTCACGTCCTTCCATGCGCGACGGTAGGACTAGGACGGTCTCACTTTACGTTGCATGTTCGTGGAGCCATACCGGTATGCTCGTTTAGTTGGGTGTTGGGATCCCTGTTGCTTCGTGAATATTTCTATGGCAAGCTTTATTCCATTATCACCATGTCTAGTTTTGTGGAAAGTCTATCTTTCCTTCGGCAATTCAATGGGTTTATCTAGTATTCTCTTTTATCCATATAACTCATGACTATGCATGTTTTGGATTTTATCATTTACCTTTCGTCATTATTTCATCTCACCAACTATCGCTAGCTGACGGATTTTACCCCTGTTTATTCTGACAGGTAGCATTTGATTTGATAGCAGGATGCGGCGGGAAGTAGTGTGACCTCATTAGGACTTTTAATATCTTTCTGCTGCATAAGTTTTTGAGATACTCTGATTTGTATTAGACATGATGGATTTATCTTGGATATTGTTCTCCCGACGAGGGTCCTGTTGTAGTATTTTATATATATGATGCTTCCGCATGATTATCTTTTTGTTGATTTTGATCCTTTTTAGTTTATTGATTCGATTTCATGGCTTCAATGACCTATGGCTCACCCCACGGGTTATCGCCGGTGACATCCGGGTTTCCGGTGTTACATTTGTGGTATCAGAGCGGGTTGGTTCATTACCGATTCGGCTCTATTTGAGTCTGTTTTCTGTGTGAACCATGAGTTTTAGTTTTCATTTTTTTTAGAATGAGGCACCGTCTTCCGGCATCCATAGGTATGTTTTATTGATTTACTTTTTGGCATCTAGTTTTTTGTGCACTTATGTGCTGTTTTCTGTTCTTATGGATATCTAGAATGGTTAGCACACGGACTGGGACGGGCGCGACCCCATCCTGTGATGAGGATCCCCGACGAGTAGGACGACCCCTGCTGGCTAGAGGAGGATGTCTAGCGACTGGCGTAGGAGCCAACACTGTTCCACTGACACCTGTTGTGGCTGATGCAGCAGGATCACGAGGACCGAGACTGTCGGATGAGGAGTGGGATATCATCAGACAGTTTAGAGCACGACGAGCGGATGCTTTTGCCCATGATGCTGAGACCAGGGGTGAGGAGGATGCTTCTGAGGAGGATGAGATCAGACATCCATAGAGGGTCGATCCCATTCCTGCACATGTACCTAGGTGGGCACCAGTGGCTCCTGCTCCTACCATGGTGGCTTATGATGATGATGATTTTAGAGGGAGATTGTTTGACCGATTTCTGAGGGCCGAAACCCCGACTTTCACTGCTAGCTCCACCGATCCGGTGGAGGCTAGTAATTGGCTAATGAGGATTGAGAGAGTTTTGAGGAGGCTGGGTTGTCCTCTTGATCAGCATGTTTCACTGGCCACCTATCAGTTGAGTACTGGTGGATAGGCTTTGAGAGGGGATTTGAGGGCCGCTCTGAGGAGTTGACTTGGGATGATTTCCTTGCTGGGTTTGAGGATAAGTTTTTCACTGCCGAGATGAGGGCTCAGAAGAAGTCCGAGCTGCTGAGTTTGAGGCAGAGGGAGATGTCTGTGGCAAATTATGAGGTTAGGTTTCATGAGTTGGGGCGCTTTTCCCCGGAGTTGTTGTCCTCTGAGGAGGACAAGATGTTTCTCTTTCTGCAGGGGATGAACCCCGATTTGCAGGTCACCATCTATGGCCTGTGTTGCACATCACTGACTGACATGGTCCATAGGGCCACTGGAGTTGAGAGGGGTTTGTTTCTGCAGAGGGGTTTGGACCCCAAGAGGTTTAAGGGGACACCTTCTTTCAGCTCTGGGAAGAAGGGAGGATGGAAGAAGGGATCGCAGCAGACCCAGTCTGGAAGGTCTGGTGTTCAGTCTAGTTCTTCACAGGGTCAGAGAGGACCTTGCCGATGCTGTAGGAGGCATCATTCCTATGGGGTGCGATGTGACGGCACGTCCATCATTTGTCATTCTTGTGGGAGGTCAGGATATAGAGCCTTCACTTGCACTTCTGGAGGAGGACAGAGTGGTAATCAGCAGCAGAGCTCCACTGGACAGAGGGAATCTCAGGGACATTCTTCTGCACCATCACAGCTTCAGGGTCAGGGGCGACCTGCAGCTTCTGTTTCCACTGGCCAGAGGCCTATACAACAGTTCGTTCAGCAGGCAGCTGGGAAGGGGAAGGGAGTATCTTCTTCTTCTGGACC
>JAOWBR010154990.1:0-12974 GCA_028571145.1 Dionaea muscipula
AAAGAATAATTGGAAGATTTTTTGGTCTATCAGAAGAAGTTTGATGACAAACTAAGACCAACAGGAACCACTATGTTGTCACATTTGATGTCATCATTCCCCCTTAGAAACATGATATTTACAACATATGGCATACTTAGAGCATCCCAACCCGGTAATGATATGTCAAATCCAACGTGGCAGTATGAGTCAAGAAAAATGGCAGCTGAAAAATCCCCACCCAATATGCCAAATACTGACGTGGCAAATGGCATGTGAAGGTGGATGTCAAATTTGGCTATCCAAAATTCACATGCCATTTCATTATTCTATTATTTTTTTGTTGCAAAATTGAAGCAGCATGCAAAATTCAACCGGCATTCAATTGTTGTAACTCGGAGGATTTTAATTATTTTTTTGTATGCAACGGTATATTCAAGTTCAAGCTACAGGAAAGGTACAATTGGAGTTTTTTTATTATTTTTTTAGTATGCAACGATACAATTGGATTTTTTAATTAATAATTTTTAATTATATTCTGTAGCTTGGAGCCAAAAAAATCTATGTATTATTTACCAAAAAAAATAATCTATGTATTTCAAAAACTAGCCGCTAGGGAAAACTAGCCGTTATTAAAAAGGTTTGTTCAAGCTATTATTGATGTTTTTGGTGAAGAGTACTTAAGAAGGGTGGGGAACGAAAAGATAAAAGATATTAAAAAATAAATATAATAAATATAATGTATTTGACATCTTGGGTGGGGAATTCTACTTTTTGACATCAAATTTGATATGCCAATTTGCCACATAATGACATAAGCATGCCAAATTATTTGCCACTTCAAAATTTAACATATAGGGTGGGGATGCTCTTATAACACATTATCTAAATCTAAGGTACCATCTATACACACCAAGAAAAACGGATGGATATATAAAAATATTTAAGAGGATACCATCTATCCATAATAAAAAATATGTCAGTTCTGCAAATTTTCCAGACTAGACCTGAAGTTACAAAAGATTCCATTTAAAAGGCATACCATCACAGTTTTGGAACATTTGATATCACCATTTCCCTTTAATGCAAAGACAATAGACAACTAAACTAAGGAACAATTGCAAATCCAAGTACCTTTCTCCTGGATATTGTTTTCGTCAGTTGTGCAGATACACCAAAATCTGCAACCTAACAAAGGTTATATAGATCATTTTAGGAACCAGAAAAGAAGTCTCTTTAGTGATACATGCCAAAAGTTGACCTCACCTTCACGTCTCCATTCTCAGTTAACAAAATATTTGCAGCTGCAAAAAATCATGGCATTGCACTTATCATCATAGGCAATTTTGAGGAGCAAAATAGAGGTCTATGCAGATGCAAATACAACAAAATAAATACTGCAAGGAATTTGAGATAGGGGAGAAAATAGGACATGAATGTAAAGGTGCAATAGAAAGTAAGTTCAACTTCCATGACCAAGAAATTGACAAGTATTGCAAAATGATTAAATCAGTTCCAAGTTCTTATTTTGATCATTACTGGGAATGAATCTAACCTTTAATATCTCTGTGAATTTTTCCTTCGGTATGAAGATAATCAATAGCATGTAACAAATCACGTAATATGCAAGCTATTGACATTTCATCCAGAGGCGGACCTGATTGGAGCTGCCGAAGCACAAAACACACACAAAATCACCTTTCTCGAATCATTCCGACGAATATTGCATACATTATACAGTTATTGCACTGCTAAATGAACAGCACACAGCTATTACAAAATCAAAGGGGGAGAGGATAGAGTATGCAACACCAAATACCCGCAGATAGTCTTCTGCTCCAGAACAAAAACAAGCAATTGAAACCTATTGAAAAAAAACTAGCAATTGAAGGTGGTCTCTTAAACAATTTCAGTAAATTTGGGTGCCAACTTTTTGTTCATTCCTAAGCTCAAGTTGGAGAAGAAACTATGCCTAATTTTCACAACTTGTCACTATTGCAACCCCTCTCTCCGACGTAAAAAAATAAGATCATTCCATGTTTTTGTTGTTCAAGGATTGTGAATGAGATAGTAAAGATATTTTAAAAGACACAATCTATATTATAAGGAGTGAATTGATTTGAATTTTTTTTCACTTGTCCCTCAATTATAACTCTCTCACATACATTTTTACACGTTTTTCACCCTTGGATCAAAATACATCAACAACTCATATTAATCTCTTCCTTCTCCTTCTTCTCCTCCTCCTCCTCCCTCACCCCCCTCTCTCTTTCACGTCAAATCGCATAATATTACATAACTCAGTATTTTTTTTTACTTATATATCTCACTATATAATTTATCAAATATAAAAATATTATTGTCAAAATTCATATTTTTTTATGAGGATCAAAATGAGTCTAATATTAATATAATTTTTATTCTCTTTTTTATTAAAAATTATATAAAGTACACGACATGATGTGTGCACGTGCACGGACACGGAAAGGCACAAGCACGTGCACGAACAATTTTTGTGAGGGTGAATAAAGCTGTAATAATGTCTATCGTATCAAATCTATATCTATATTACATTGCACAATGGTGTTTGAATTATCTAAAAGATAAATATCACATCATGTGGTGAGGGTGAGATAAGGTGGGGTTTTTTTTTTTTGTAATGTTAATATTTTTAATAAAAGATATATAATATTATAGTTAAATTTTTAATTTGTTGAGACGATCAAAATAATACTAATATTAATATAATTTCAATTTTTTATTATTTTATGATTTTTTTCATTGATTTTTTTCAAATGGTTGGTAACATATATTTTTAATTGATTTAACCAGATGGAGTGCTTATCGTGTCGAAGGCACAAACAACCCCTAATAATGCAAATGGAGCGAACATATTAATGTTTACAATCATTGCATTCCAGGAAATGAAATACAAGGGAAACAAGAGGAGAGAGAGGATCCTACGACCTTATGAATTGCATAAGTTGGCACAAATGAGAAATGAGATGGAAGGAAACAACAGGAAAAACACACAACTTACAAGGTCGGCAACTGAGCCACCAGCCATGTACTCCATTATAATCCATAGTTTCGTTTGATTAACATATGAACCATAATATTCGGTGATATATGGTGATCGGCAGGCCGATAGAACTGAAATTTCCTGAAAAACAATTTGCATGAGAAACAATTTCAATAGTACCTTTAGCAAAATTGAATGAACCTTCTAAGAAGTGATGTGGAGGATACCTTTTGAATGTCCTCAATGTCATCCTCTCTGCATAATACAAGAATTATTAAGGAATAAATTATCAAGTAAAAGGCAAAAAAGATGGCAACCAAAGAAAAAGGCCCACTACTAATAAAGGGCTTTTACCATGAAAAAAAGGCTTTGACCCAGATTATTCGCACAACTCATTCATGATCGATAATCTTAACAAGGTTTTGGAAATGATGTTAAGCACATGCAGAGACACTTATGATTAAAATTTACCAACTAAAAAGAAACACAAAAAGCCGGAGAATGGATAGAAATATAAATACTCACGATTCCTCCAAGTCAATAACTTTAATAGCCACTTCTTTGTTGAGCTCATTATCAAACCTTGCAAAAAAAAATTAAAAAAATGAAGATGCTTTCTGAATATCAAACTTACGATCCAATATATTAATGATCTCTTAACATCTAAAAAGTTAATAAGAATGCCAGTCACAAATAACTTTTACATCATCTATGATCAGAAGAGAACGAACTAACTAACATATCAAAAAGCGGCAGAATTGAAAAGAGCATAAACATTTAAAGGTGGAGATGATGGCAACTGATAAAAGTTTTATAAACTGTTGCAAGAAAAAAAGGAATACCTAACTACAATACCTTACATTTAACAATTTAACACTCCACCAAACTGTCAATCAATAAAATTTTCAACTTTGTTTCTTTTATGTCTTCCTCCGAGGACAAGAAGAGGAAACTGTTAAAGAGAAGCGGGAAATTATGAAGAGAGAAGAGAGGATCATGATAGATGCTACTTGAGGAAAAATCGAACGGAGGGGAAGCTGGCAATAGAACATAAGAAAATAGGACCTTTCTCTGCCAGACAAAGTGCCAGAAATAGGAGAGACTGGGAGAAAGCAGTGTTTTAGCGTCAGACGTAAGGCGCATTGGGAGCGTCTGGCATACCCCCAGACAAGACGCGTTTGATCAGGCGCGCGCCTGGGGATCGCGCACCGAGCGCGCCCAGGCTGCAGTCCAGGTTACCGCCCCAGCCAACCTCTAACTTCTAGGTACATGTACCTCTAGACATCAAGTTTGAAGGTAGAGGGGGAGGTCGAGGAGACCAAGGAGCTAGTACTTTGTTTCTTAACTTGTAGTGCTATGGGTTGTGAGAGAAATTAGAGTGTTTTTTAACATGCAAGTGTTTCAATTTATTAAAAGAAAATATTATTTAGAAATATGAAGTATCTACTTTGTATTTGTTTTGTATTACACCTTCACAACAAAAGAAGAAATAAGTTGGCTCAAGAACATCTTAATGATTTAGTGTACGTGAAATATAATAGAGCATTAAGGTGTTGATACAATCAAAGAGATACTGTGGATCTAATTTTTTTAGACAACATTGAAAAATCCAATGAGCGGCTGCTAGGTAGATTTAATGATAATAACAATGACAATAAAAATGATTTGATGTTTGAGATGATTCTTTCATTTGGAAAACTGTTGTTAGAGCAAGTTGAACATTGAAACCTCCATACCGTATAAGAAGGAATGCAATTACAACATCATGTTCTAGATGTGCAAATATAAAGAAAGTTAAGGAAGCTAATGCTTTGCATATAGAGATGGAAGCAGCTGATGAGGACAACATGTCCGAGGAGGAACAAGATATTGGGATTGATGGTAAAGATGTTGAATTGAGTGTTGATGATCTTTTTTTACTTCCCGATGAGTGATGGTTAAAGAGTTTAATTGTTTTAGATTTTACAAATTAGTTTTTAGTTTTGTTATTCGCTTAGATTATATTTGTACCACATTATGTTATTATTGTATTATTTTTTAACTTAATTAGACAATTAGTTATTTATTTTTTTATTTTTAATTATTATTCAATGTTCACATTTATTATTAAAATTTCTGGGTGCTTTTTTTCTCGCGCCTTGCGCCTTGCACTCCACGGCCCCTGTGCGCCTCGATGCGTCTTACGCCTTTTAAAACACTGGGGAGAAGGATGGAACAGTGCTTAGAAAATGCTGAAAACCATTAACACTACATCGAAAAAGCTAAAGTGGATGGAAATTGGCATGGAAAAACTGTAGTATACCAATTATTAATGTGACAAATCAACCACATTTCTTGAACCACTTTCCTGATTTTTAAGGTAAGATTGTAAGAGCAGATGAATTAGTATTCTTGAATTAAACTTCCAATTCTTCAACTTGGAAAATGCTTCCATCATTAACAATGGAAAAGCTGGCCGTTAATTTTTTATTGTGAAAACAGGGAAACAAATAAAACATAGCAGTCAACACAAAAGAGTCCATGCTCATGTCGTAGTATTCAAAATAATTGGATTGCCTTTTTTTATGAACAAGCCTGACAATGCGAATGTAGGTAGTACATATACATCAACTTTAGAACTTAATCAAGTAAATCAAGTGGATGACATGGATTCCTTTCTGCTGATTGACTAAATTCGGTTAATTGACTAAGTAGAATTAGCATTAAGGCATAATCTTTTCATGAAAGATGCACGCTATTGTAAATTCGATTTTATAGAAGGATAGAAGTTCAAGCATCTGGTTGCTATTAAGAATTGCATATATGACTATGAAGGAAAATAAGAGGAAAAAAAAAGATTATTGTTCTCTTTCCCAATATTATGACAAGTGTTCCTTCCAATATTTCCCTTCTTAACTCCCTTTTCAGCATAAGCCAGAGCTGTTTTGATGTTATTTCCTAAAATACGCTGGACAGTCTGCTCCGATGTAAGCCTTTCTTTAACAACCTTCAGTCTTTGTTTGACTAGTGCATTTTATTTTGTTGAACTAGTATCAACCTATGTTGTTTGTTCTTATTCTATGTGATTAGCAATGTTTATTGAGAAGCGAGATCTTCATTCCCAAAACTGGGTTTGTCCAATTCATGGTTCACATCCCAATTAGACCCTCCATGACAAAAATATCATGAAGATTATGGAAAATACAAGAAGTCTCTAAATTCAAGATCTGTAACATGAAACATTCGTCAATATTAAATAGAGCACCAGTATTAGTACTTCATGCTTTTGCCATCTCAACCTCTAAAATAGTTTTGAAATGAACAGGTCTGAGAGTATCACCAGGACACTATGTCAATTAAAGCATGTAAACTAAAATAGTTAAGCTAAAAGTAGATTATGTACAACTTAGATTACATATTACCAAAACCTTTCGCAAATAAATAACAAAGGGTTCAGTTCATACCCTTTATAGACATCGCCGAATGAGCCTCTTCCAATCAGCTCCAATGAACTGAATCTCGAACCAGTTGCTTCTATCAGTGCTGCCACATCCTCCATTCTCTCTCTCTCTCTCTCTCTCTCTCTCTCTCTCTCACCTTTATCTCACTTTCAACCACCAAAACTAGCAAGTTCCAGTCAAATATCCTCCAACTCGTCACAATCTTCAACACCCAATTCCATGACAAGAACTGCATTCACATAACCACAAAAACTCTTCATTAGAATGACAGACAGACAGTCATAACACATCACACCAGTGGCAATTCATAAAGAAACTGACATGGTCCAGTTCCTTAAACAAACAACCCATCATCAAAACCATATTCATAATCCAATCCGTAGGGCGGCAATGCATACAAGTAAAAGCTCTTCCAATGAAATTATGGCAGAAGACTGATTAGGTAACAAAAATGACATAGCAGCAAACACCACAGAAAAAAATGTCCTATTGACGGCAAAAACAACGACACGGAGATGAAAAAACTGCATGAAAACATTGAATTCGAACTGTAAGCATCAATCTTTCGCACTTAGGGTTTGAGATTCGGAGGTGAAGAAAGTTGCAGCGGATAGGAAACTCTGAACGGAGAAGTCGGTTTCGAATTGACCAATTACCGTGGCGGAAGCGGCAGAGATCGAGGCGGAGAGAGCTAGAGTGCCGTAGAAGGCGAAGAAGCCATTGATTTCTCTCGCTCGCTCTTTGGCTCTCTCTGGTCTTTGTTTGGGTGTGATCTCCGTCTAAGCGGGGAAGCAGGAGAGGAGAAATGGGGAACCGGGAAGGGACAAGGAATGCGATTTCATCTACATTTTAATTTAACAAACACAAATTAAGCACATGAAACAACAAGGTCGTTGTAGTATAGTGGTGAGTATTCCCGCCTGTCACGCGGGTGACCCGGGTTCGATCCCCGGCAACGGCGAGTTTTTTTTTTTTGTCAATATTTACCCAAAAATGGGAAGAGGGTGTGTTTACTACCTATTAAAAATAGCTAGTATGGAAGATAACAATAACAAGGTCGTTGTAGTATAGTGGTGAGTATTTCCGCTTGTCACGCGGGTGACCCGGGTTCGATCCCCGGCAATGGCGAGTTTTTTTTGTCAATATTTACCGAAAAATGGGAAAATGGGAAGAGGGTGTGTTTACTACCTATTAACAATAGCTAGTAGGGAACATAACAACAGCAAGTTGTTGTAGTATAGTGGTGAGTATTCCCACCTGTCACGTAGGTGACCTGGGTTCGATCCTTGGCAACCGCGGTTTTTTTTTTTGTGTGAATACTTACCGAAAAATGGGAAGATGGGAAGAGGGTGTGTTTACTACCTATTAACAATAGCTAGCACGGAAGATGAAAAGAAACAAGGTCGTTGTAATATAATGGTCAGTATTCCGATTCCCGCCATGGACTACTCCTAAATGCTCTGCTCGATTTGCTCCATAACCGCCTCGAGAACGCGCATCGATGGCTCACCACAAAGGGGGTGGGTCCGAGTCCCATAACGGACACCAAGTGACCGGTCGGGGTTGGCACTCACAAGTGGCGTCCACATTAGGTAGGGGTGTTTATGGAACCCTAGACTTGGTTCGACTTGGTCACCCAATTCAGATCACCCAGTCGCTCGATTCGGTGTCAAATGGCCATAATCAGACTGGGTTAGATTAACTCGGTTTGAACTAGGTCGGATCAAACCCGAACCCAATTCTTCGGGTGATCCGATTAGTCCGTTTGTATATAAGTATTTTCTCTGTATTTTTGCAAGAAAAACAAAAGAAAGTTTGTGTTTTATATAGGCAACCAACTCCAATTAGCTTCTTGGTCAATATGGGTTGGGAAGTATATTTTGCTTCTTTGACAATTGTAACTCCCTTGTTTTTGTTCCAAACCCACATCGAACATGAAAAAAAAAACATGGGAGGAGAGTCTATAAGTTCACTATTTACTAACTCTCTCTTAAATACCAACTCAACTATACATCCCAATTCAAATCACGACTGAAGATACGACTCTTCAATATTAATCGATAAATAATATAAAAGGTCATGAGGTCAGTCAGAGGGCTTCATTAGAGTCGTGCCGTCAGTCGTGAGTTGAGTCGGGATATTTTGTAAACTCCCTTAAACACCAACACTCGTCCTTAAAAAAAGCTTAGTAATTATTCTTGCTAATTAAGTTAATCATTATTAACTTAATTTTATTTTATTTTTTTCAAATTGACCTAGTAATTAGGTCATCCGGGTACCCGGAACCTGAGATGTTGATAATCGGTCAGGTCCACTACCCTTCTTTAGTGACCAAGTTGGATCCGACTTGATGAACAACGCTAACTATTGGAGGACGATAGCAAATTTGTTAAACCATCAGATCAGAATTAGAGCCCATTTTATTTTATTATTAAAATTATAGATTTGTCCCGTCTCGATCCATTATATTTTGAAATGAAAATTAAATAAAACCCAATTCATACTCACCCTCAATTTTACTAGTTAAACTACTTTTTAAACTACTTTATAGACTATTTTTTTTTTTTCCGATTAGGAAGAGTGGGTGAGAAGAGACCCTTATCTTACAAAACCATAGCGATGCTCAATTGTCTGCAAGTAAGTGGAGAAGTACACGCTCAAAAAGGTTGGCCAAATAATGTCCTTGCCAAAGTAGATGCTCATTGCTGAGAGGCTATAATATAAAGACTACATTGATACAGGAATTTTAATTTGAGGAGAGCTAGTACATACATACCCTTCACGACATGAACCACGGCCAAGGATATATCATATACATACAACTTGTTTGCCGCCAGGAGATGCATTAACTCCCAGTCTATGAACTCCAACACTCTTCAAGTTTGCAATTTCTGTCGCTGGTCGACAGCAGGCAGTGGAGTCAAGGAGACTTTTGGGTTCCCTCAGTAAACATATGCAAGCAAGCACAGAGTTTATGTATTGCAGAGCTCATCATTTTGACATTTTCTAGCAGACTTGGGGATGAGACGTTGACGCAGGTTAGGAGATGCACGAGACAGCTCTGCACAGCAAGAGCAATATCATCATGATGCATGCAATTGCAAGGTAAAAACTTAATGTCTATGGTGGATAGGATACAATAATTGTCAAATTAATGATATGCATATATATATATATATATATATAGAATTAGTTTCAAATAAGGATGCCCTCTTTAAAATAGTAAGAGTGGACTTTTGTGGGCCATTGAATTTGGGAGATCAAAGGCTGAGATTGATTATTGTTGGTAGTGGGTGAATAGTGAGACAGTGTACTGTTCATGTGAGATTGAATCTTGGCCTTTGATTTATAGATCCAATGGTCCAAAAAAGTCCACTTTACTATTGAATAGAGGATGTTCGCATTAGAAGATGAGTGTTCCTAATTCATTTTCTCATACAATTGATAATCTTGGAGCGAGCAGCGTGATACAAATAGCATGACTGCTGAAAACAGTGAACTAAAGCTGCGATTGCAAACAATGGAGCAACAAGTTCACTTGCAAGATGGTCGGTTCTGTTCGGTTCCTTTCTCATCCCGAGTTTCCCCTTGGTCTCTCCTACTCATCCTTTTCTTTGTCATTAATCCCCCCCTCTTTCTTCTTTAGCACTTAACAACGCGCTTAAAGATGAGATTCAGCATCTCAAAATGTTGACTGCTCAAGCAATGCCCAGTAGTGGACCGATGATGAACTTTCCATCATCATCATCATCATCATCGTCGTTGTCGTTTGGTGCAAACCAACCATTTTACCCAAGCAACCATTCCGCCGCCGCACAGACTTTTCTAACAGCCCGGGAACTCCAACAGCTTCAAATTCATTCGCCGAATCAGCAGCAGCAGCAGCAGCAATTCCCGCAGCATCAACTGCATCATCAGCTCCAACAGCAACAGCAAATGCACAAGCAACAGGCTCAGCAAGAGCAGCCAACAGGATATTTGAAGATGAGAGGATCAATTCCTTCTTCTAGTGATAAAGAAACTGCATTAGACTTCAAAGCTTCTGTATCTTAAGATTGATAACTTGTGCAGATCCTCTACGTGACTTTTCTGTGTATCTTGATAGGTGAATGACTAAAGGTGTACCTTGTTTTATAGCCAGTTATCCTTGTCTGTGTGGTGTAGACTCGAAGAACAACAAGATCATATGAAGAAAGCCAGGATTGATGTAGAACTTTATTGGTAATAAAATCATATTTTCCAGCCGGGTTTGAGGCCCGAATGAGTGGGATCTGAATAAGATTTTCAAAGTCTCTATGTTGTAACACTCACTTGGCAATATGAGGAACAACACCGTATAAACGGTTCGTTAAAATCATTTTCATGTGAATGAGAATTGATAAACAAAGTTGGTACTGCATAATTTGATCAATCAATAGTATCATTTTTGTTACAATTTGACGACAATGCTCCCATGGTATAGGCGTTATATTTGAGCACCATTAAATTTTTCCATCATTTCGACTAACATTTTCCAACTATCAATACATAGAATTTTTATTATCACATATTCTCAATTCGCATAAATTTATTTTATAATTAATATAGAAAAAATATTTATAATTTTATCACTCAAACTAAAGTGCATTAAGTCACCTACTCTTTCTAGCATCAAACTTTCACATAAACTTCGCCCTTAACTTTCGTAAATTTATTAAAGTTTTTATAATTTTATAAATTATAAAACAAAAGCCTTCGGTAAGTCATTGGAGTGCTATATTTGACGCCAAGAATTAAGGCAGTGTTTGTTTTGCGATTTAAAAAATGGAGGTTAAAAAATGATGGAGAATAAAAAATGGGATAACAAATGATGAGATAGTAGATTGGATAAGAAATGGAGGATAATGAAAGATGAGGTAAAAAATGGAGGATAAGGAGAGAGAAGGCAATGCAATGATGGGAGAAAAAAAAATATCTTCGGAAAATATCGTTGAAAAAAAATTTTCCGGGAAAAAAATCGTCGGAAAAAAGTTTGGCGGAAATAATCCGTTGAAAAAAGTTTGTCGGAAAAAATTAGCTGAAAAAAAAATTCGCGGCAAAAAGTTTGCCAAAAAAAAATCGTCAAAAAAATTCCAGAAAAAATTCGTTGGAAAAAGTTAGCTGGAAAAAAAATTGTCGAAAAAAAATTTCTAAAAAAAATCGTCTGGAAAAAGTTCGCCAGAAAAAAATTGATCGTTTTTTCCTTATCCAACATGAGAGATAACTAATGACATGAGGTGTGTGTCATTATTTATCCCTCATTTTTTCTTCACTATTTTTTCGACTCACTATTAATCTCACATACCTTATTCCACATCATTACATTTCCGACTGGATATGATTTTATCTCACATACCTTATTCCACAAAACAAACACAGGATAAGGAATGAGGTCGGATTTGTTATCCTATCCCACATAGCTAAAAGTTTTGATATATTTGACATTAGTTTTAGCAAAAGTTAAATTTGATACCAACTTTAGCAACCCATTGGAGTGTTCTAAGAGCATCTCCAATGCCTATGCTATACCAGCCGCCATTGTTAAATTTTAGTAATTGCTATTCTAAAATCCATTCCAATGCATATGTCATTTAAATATCAAAAAATGACTTTGTCATTTCTTGTGCCAAATTTGACAATAGAAATGACAATGCTATTTTTATCCAACTCAGCAATTTTCAGTAAATCGATCCAACTCCCAAAAAAATTCCAACAAACACAGATAAATTTTCAGATTCAACACACACAAAAAAAAAAAAAAAATCTGTCTCAAAAGCATAAATTGAACAAACAATATATTCCACTATTTTTCGGTTACAAAATTTGCAATAAAAATTCCACAAATCTTATAAAAAAAAAATGTAACAAAGACATTATTTAGCTCGTTGCTGACATCCCAGCTTCATCGACATCTGCCTTTAATTCACTACATGTATATATTAAAATTAATTATTTCTAATTAATTATATTTATTTATGTTAAATTTATTTGATTTAGGAAAGGTAGTTGAAAAAATAGTAGGAAAAACTAGATATGCTAAAATATAGCATGTTTGCACTGGAATGACATAAGTAAATTATAGCAAAATGTCACTGTTTATAGCCAAAAAATAGCTTTGAAATGACAAATTTGACATATTGTACTGAAAATGCTCTAATGCATTGCTATTACCAAAATTTGGCTTTAGGACCTACTTTAGAGAACCCTTGGAGATGCTATGAGCTATATCATACATCGAACCATAGGAAAAATACAAGTGTGCATTTAAATCTTGTAGTGAGATGAGTATATGAACTTCTTGAGTTACTTGGACTTTGAGCGAGAAGAAATGACAGTTGATCCGTTTATAGCATAACATTGTCCTAAGGAAACGTCAGTTGTGTACTTACATTGAGGGAATATAAATGTCATTGATGATATATGGGAAATTTTCCCTATGCACGTAGACAAAAGGCCAGAGGAGGCGACCAGAGTCGTTTGATATCGCTTCGGTTCAACCAATTCGGGTTTCCATC
>JAOWBR010155001.1:0-22231 GCA_028571145.1 Dionaea muscipula
TCACGACTGGTGAGAATATCTCATCACAGTCAACTCCCTTCTTCTGAGAAAAACCCTTCACAACAAGTCGGACCTTATATCTTGGCCTCCCGTCTGGTTCACCAGACTTGATACGATAGACCCACTTGTTTTTCAGAACCTTCTTGCCTTTGGGCTACTCAACAAGTTCAAACGTACCGTTATCCACGAGAGATCTCATCTCATCGTCCATGGCTTCCAGCCACTTAGCCTTATCAGCATCATCTAAGGCTTCTTAATAGGACTCTGGCTCCCCCTCACCAGTAATCATCACATGTTCTGATTCTGGATACCTTCTGGGAATCTTCCATATACGCCCTGACCGTCTGGGTATCACAGACGTAGACGGTGCAGGCTACACTGGCGGTACTGCCTCGGTCTCTATCTCCTCTTGGGGATCAGACGTGACCACTGGATCCTCCGTCTGACTTAACGGTTCCAGAGACACAGGTTCATGCAACGTCTGAGGCTCTTCAGCCTTTTCCTTCCGCGTCTGTTCCGTCTGATCTTCATTGAAGATAACATCTCTATTATGGATGATCTTGTGCCCCACTGGATCATACAAACGGTAACCAAACTCATCCAATCCATACCCAAGAAACACACACTTCAATGATTTCTTGTCAAGCTTGGACCGTTCATCCTTAGGTACATGCACATAGACGGTGCTATAAAAAACATACAGATTATCATACCCGACTGGTTTGCTAGACTAGAAGGCCTCAGGCACTTCTAGGCCTAAAGGAACACATGGTGATACATTAAGGATATAGACTGCAGACGCTAGAGCCTCACCCCAGAATGAATTTGGCAAACCCGCTTGGGAGAGTAAACATCTGACTCTTTCCAACAACGTCCGATTCATCCTTTCTGCTACCCCATTCAGCTAAGGAGTCTTGGGTGGTGTCTTTTGGTGTCGTATGCCTTGCCTCCGATAATACTAATCAAAATCACCAATGAATTCACCCCCATTATCAGACCTGACTATCCTGAGCTTCTTTCTCGTCTGCCTCTCCACAAGTGCATGCCACTCCTTGAAAACTCTAACTACTTGATCCTTGGTCTTCAGTAGATACACCCATGTCTTTCTTGAGTGATCATTAATGAAAGACACAAAGTAGCTAGCTCCACCGAGTGATCTCACTGGCATCGGCCCGCAGACATCAGTATGCACTAGCTCGAGAATCTCAGCTCTCCTCTTAGACGGCATCTGGGACTTAAATGCAACCCGCATCTGCTTACCTTGTAGACAATGCTCACACCGTCTGAGATTCACCGTCTGAAGTCCGGGTAATAACCCACGTTTGGCCAAAATAGCCATGCCCTTCTCACTCATATGAGCCAGACGGCGATGCCACAAATCTATGGCTTCTACATGCTCTACAGAATGAACAAAACTAGTTACATACTTAGATTGAAAAATGTAGAGAGATGACATCTTCTCTCCATTAGCCGCCACGAGTGCTCCCTTGGTCAGCTTCCATTTGCCATCCTTAAAGAAACTGGTGTAGCCCTCATCATCCAGACGTCCGGCTGATAACAAGTTCATCCTCATCTCAGGGATGTGCTTCACGTTTCTCAGTAGAAGCTTTTCTCCTTGCTCCGTCTCTAGGCAGACGTCTCCAAAACCAACAGCAAATGTGACACCCGTGTTGCCCATTCTTACAACACCGCTGTCACCAGGTGTGTAAGTGGAGAGCATCTTACGTTTGGGTGTGGCATGAATAGTAGCCCCACTATCCACGACCCACTTGGCCTCTAGACCAGCCAGGCACATCAAATCACCATCTTCAATCATTGGAAGGAATGCCTCCCCCTTGATGAGATCAGACGTATCAACAACAGCAATGTTTGCGTGATCTTCACATCTAGTATCTCTATCCCCCACCGTCTCGTACTTCTTTTGAGCCAACCACTACTTACAATTCCTCTTGAAATGGCCATTCTTATGGCAAAAGAAACACTCCACCATCTTTGAAGAAGAAGCCTCATCTCTACTCTTACTTTTGGATCCGTCTCTTCCCGGACAGCCCTTGGCAGAACTCCTCCCCCGCTACTCCGTGAACATCAGATCCGTCTGACCAGACGTGAAACCCTGAGCCCTACGTCTGAGTTCTTCATTCAACACCCCTGTCTTGGCCATGGCCATAGTAACCATGTCGTTTGGAGCTGAATTGGAAACGGACATCTTGAACATCTCCCATGAGTTGAGGAGAGTAACAAACAGCACTGGAGCTTGAACTTCATCTTCAAATTTGATTCCTATACCAGTCAGTTGGTTGAGAATTCCTTGAAACATATTCAGGTGGTCGGTGATGGGAGTACTGTCCTTGTACCTGAGAGACATGAGTTGCTTTATCAAATACGTCTTGTTATTGCCCGTCTTCCTGGCATACAACTCCTCTAATTTTGTCCACAACTCCTTTGCATCTGCTATATCACAAATATGGTTGAGAACATTATCATCAACCCACTACTTGATATATCCACAGACCTGATGGTGGAGATTCTTCCAATCTTCATCAGACTTTGCAGCGAGTTTGTCTTAAAACACAGGGAAGTGAAATTGCTTCACCCACAGCAGATCCTCCATCTTCCCTTTCCACATCTGATAGTTAGATCCATTCAAAGTCACCATGCGAGACAAGTTTGCTTCCATTGTTGTAAGAAAAACAGAGTACAACCGAAAATAGAGAAAACACCGAAATCAAAGCAACGAACACAAGCTGAAACACTGAATCGGATTCAGCCAGATCTGACTCCAAAACAACCCTGCGGACCTCGAAGCAATGACAACAACTCTGAATCGAAGGACAAGCTAGAACAAAGTATCGAGGTCGACAACGGTGAAAAACAGAAACACTGAAACCACTGGACACACCTCAAATCCCAAAATACAAACTGCAACCACCGAAATTCATCCACAAACAACAGATTCAACAAAACCTGGCACAAAAATGGATCAACCTCAAATGTAGCTCCTGGATCTGAAATCAAACTCGATCTTCTGCAGCAATTCCAAATCTCTCCCTGGATTCGAACTCAAAGCTCTCATACCACTTGATGAGGACAAAGATCACGGCAACACGATTACGATCACCGGCGGAATGATCTCCTCAGTGCTCACACAATAATGAAACAAAGCAAATCAACGAATCACACACAAGGATTTGATCTCAATCTCAGCTATAGATCAATGTGACCTAAACTCCCTCTGATTCACACTCAACAATGGTGGAATTACACAGAATCACTTAGAGAGGAAAAACTAGAGAGAAAACTCTAAGTGAGAGAATACAAATCTGAAGAACCCTAAGTTGTTATCTTCAACTAACTACTCCTAGCTATTTATACTAATTAGCTAGCTGAGAGAGGGGACCATGTACACGTGTCACTACCTTGTGAGGCAGTTACAAGAGTGGGGACCACAACACATGAACAAAAACAAACTAGAAATAGAAACAGTGAAACAGACGTAGGCATACGTCTGACTCCAAGCAACGTCTGGTTGAAGTACAGACTGGTCTGTGACTCACTGCTTCTCTGGTCCTCTACGTCTGATATGCACCATCAAACGTGGCTTCAACTCCAGTAAACTATCAACTGTCTGACTATGAGAATACCAAACACCATCTACTCATAACTGGACTAGGTCATCTCCAAGCCAACCCAAACGTGACTCTGTCTATCAACACTTGAAGACTCCACCTCTGACCAGTTTGAACGACTGAGTTTCTTCTGCAGACCAAACGTGTCTTCTCAAAGTAGAACTCAGACAGTGCTCCACGTCAATCACTCAGACGTGGATTTTTGGCAAAAAGTTGAAAACCTCAACAATTTGCAGGGCAGACGCGCGATCCTGATTCCAGCTCGCACTCGGGTTATAAAATAAATTGTTCGGTTCAATCTCGTTCAAAAGCAGGTTTTAGGGTCTGATCTTGGATTGGTCATTTAGTTTAATTAGAAGTTAGTGTGTCTTATGGCATGTCATATCTGATCGAGTGTATGCCATCACAGAGTTTTAACACTTTAATTAATCTAATCACTTGTCACAAGTGGCAATAAACAAATCTAATTCGACAAAAAATAATTCAAGTAGGATTCAACGTTTTTGCATCAAATCAAAACCCTAAACGACTAACAGGCCATCACATCCGTCATCCGACTACAATGAATCATATGGAATAAATATTACAACTTAAAACTATGCTTAAAGATTGATACTGGATGAGCGGATCTTGTTGATGTCTATCCCATCAGTCTATTGATCTCGCCAAGTGTTGATGGAGGGTCGTTGTCGTCTGCTATGTCATGCTACCGAGGTCGCGGTCGTCTCTTCAAGTCTCCAAATAGGTCTGCAACATCTTCTAGCTAACGAGTAAGAGAGGACTCACGCTGACAGAGGCTCGACATTTAAAGAAATCAAAGTCGGCGCTCGACACGACCGTGTCGCAAGTGACACGACCGTGTCAAGAAACACAACTGTGTCACTAGTTACACGACCGTGTTCTTCACAATCGAGGCTGCCTGCTGCGAGTTGCAGTCCATTTGCACTAGCGACGTTGTGGGCTAAGGAAACAGCACGTAAAACATGCATTTTCGGACTGTCAAGCCACCCACTTCATGGACAACCTGTAAAAACATCAAATAAACACAGAAAACACATAACGCAGCTCTGTACACCATAAATAATAAAAGTTGTAAAAGCACGTGCCAAGAACATCAATAGGTGCATTTCAACTAAAATTAGGAACATGTAGAGTACACTTCCATGCACTCAACACCAAACAATTAAAATGTGGGCAAACAACAATGCGATAAAAAACCCATAGCAACAAATATCTCAAGCCAAGCACGAGTGTGGATAACAACAATAAGGCACAGAGCATGCACTATGCGTATAGAAAAGGTATCAAGGAGGATTAATGGATATAACGGAGGAGCGAAGAAACGGGAAATATGTACACCTCTCACCTGAATGAAAGCAACACGAACCCCCGCTAGTCACGGACGAATCCTCTACAATGATCGAAACTCGAACCTTGACAAAACAAATCAAAGAGAAGGGTGTCTCACTATCACGTTAACAACTAGCCACCAAACGCTAACTATGCACAAGCAACCCTCTTAGAGTGTTATCTAACCACACAAAGAGGATAAAGGTCAACCCAAGTGATCCGGAAATAATCTTGGCAAAGTAGTAGGCCGAGGATGTCCTCGGGGATGTCCTCCGTGAAAAAATGGCCTAGGGATGTTCCGAGGATGTCCTCAGAACATCCCTCGCTAACATGCAAATCAATTAAAAACAGAGGGCCTCAAGGACGTCCTCCACTGTCCTGCACGAAAACTCGTAGCTGAGGACGTCCTCGAGGACGTCCTTTGCATGTAAATTCTACATAAATGCAGAAATCGAGAACTCCACATCGAGAGAAGATCCACCAAGCATCTACGCAGATTATGGGTATCAAAACACACCCAAAACATGCATCAACAACTCCGAAAACCTCCGATTCATGCACCAAGCAATCCATAAAAAAAAGGCTTAAACCGAATAAAAATCATACCTTGAATCCAAGGATCGAAGTGATGAGAAATCCAAAGGCGGAAACGATCTCTCCACTCACTAATCGCTATGAATCGAGCACAAATCACAACACAACTCAAAGAAATTGAAGAAAAGAGAAATGGTGGAACGAGAGCAAAAGAAGCTCTGAAACTTTATTCAAATTTTTTTTCAAAGTGTTTGCATGCTACAATTCCCGCAATCGGAAATTCAAATATATAGACTATTACAACCAACACGTGTCACTCTAATTGTAATAACCTAAACACACTTCCCAAGGTCAGATCTAACTGAATTAGCACACTTCCCAAAGCCCAACTACCTGCGGCGTCAACCTCTCTGGCACTAGCTATACGGGGTGCCAACCACTGTGGCGATGCCTCCTTGAAGTTGTCTATTATGGCACTAACATGCCTCACGCCATACATACCAGCATTAACACCAATGCTAACCTGTCCTTACACACCAGGACATCATGAACAACATCCGTACAAAAGGATTTGTCCATACAACGTTTGAATCATGAGTTAGAGCATCGTGTCGCCATCAATCTCAGCCCTGGGAACAGACATCACTGTCTCCCATCGCCATGGCGTCAATAGAGCCTAACTCTTAAACTAGATCTTCTCGAGATCTGAAAGTTGGAACACATACCAAGTATAACATGACAATCATCATGGATGCCCACAGCGTCATGAAATCATCCTGGATTAGAATATCCATCAACCCATCGCCATAGTGTCCACGACTTCAACAGAGCTGACCTGTTGTCACTATGCTGTCGCAATCGCCCTAAGTCTTCAACATATGCTGGTCGAGTAGGCAGGGCCGAGCAGGCAGGGCCGGGCAGTCAAGGTCGGGTATGAAGAGGGAGAGCAATAAATTAGAGAGAGAATGCATATACCTTGATTTGTTGAAAGGGAAGGGGTATTTATAGGGGTTGGGATGATGATGAAGTTACCAAAATGCCCCAGACCAGCCAAGACTGGACAGCCTGGATCCGCTAGGCCGGGCCGGGCAGACGTGGTCGACAGGTGGGGTCTAGTCACGTGGGGCTATCACGTCTGGCCAGGCGGACTGAGCCGGGCAGGCCAACTGGGCAGGCTATGCCGGGAAAGTTGGGTCAGGAAACCGTCCGTGCTTGGAAAAAATCTGGTCACTCGGGTCAGTCTCTTTGTTCACATGTGCGGGGAAAACCCGTATATCACTTGTCTTGCGGCTTGTTGTTGGTTATGGATGTTTCTCCTGTTATATTGTTGCTACCCATACGCTTGTTGTCAAGTTTTATCATCCTTGTTGTGATGTAATTATAATTGTGGACACATGGTATCTTGGTTTGGGTTGTGGTGAGGATGTGCTCTTTGAGATGTGGTTATGTTGGTTATTTGAGAAAGTCTAAGGGATGATGCGTCTAGTTTTCTGGAGTAACTATGGCCACGTGGGCTCATACCCCGTTGTGACATGTCCCTAGGTTCACCGATCGTACGTGGGATGGACCTGGACGGTGCCTACGTTGGAGAATCGTAATCTCGTCCATCATGCCGATTTACACGCCATGGTGTGGCGGGGATCCCTTGTTTGTGTTTGGACCGGCATGTTGGCGGTACATAATACGTGAGTATGAGATGTACCCTTTGAGTTTGAGACATGAGTTGGGTGTTCCTGGCCCTATGAGTGGTACACGTGTGGGTTGTACCGTGGTATATATTTGGAGATTGTGTATTGTAACACTAGACGTACACGTTGGTTGAGGAATCGTGATATGAGTTGTTGTCTGAGACTTGTTTGACTTGCCTTACGCTGTTGTTTTCTCATATCATTGATTCCTATGCTATATATTGTTGTTTGTACTTGTGCTATTGTGACGGTCATGTATTATGTTTCATTTGAGCTGCCTTGTTTCCGTGTGCGGGTCGTCACCTGTTTGTTGATCTTCTTTCCATGAATAGTTTTGGTACCCGTGATTGGTGGTCCCCTCCTGTTTTTCCCCCGGTCACCTCCGTGCTACGGATTAAGGTGATCGGGCTTGATGATTATGTTTGATTCGGGCCACCATCACAACCTCATGGAAATCTCTACCCTTCTTTTTATTCCATATATGCGCTTGATATTTATTCTGACCTTGTGTACACCCTTATTTGAACGTTGTTGCGGGTTAGGTGATTTACTAGGAAGATGCGGTGGGGAGACGAGTATGTGGCCTCTTAGGGATTTGATTTGCTCTACCGTTTTCCTGCTTCACTTAGCTTCTTAGTCAGATGTTTAAGTTATATGTCTGTTTCCTTTGGTGTCTGTTAGATTGGGGCACTGTTGTCATTTGGTTACGTTTATTTCAGGGTTTGGCTTTTGTTATCGATGTTTTGGTTTAGAGTTTGAGAGAGAGTTTGATTTATGTTCAGTTGATTTTTTATCCACCCATTGAGGTTGTTTCCGTTGTTTGTTTAGGGTTTAGGCTTGTACGGTTCGTGGAAGGATCCAAGGGTAGTACGTCGGTCCACCTGGGGTGGAGTGTGATAAGATGACTCCTCTACAGCATCGGGTACCCCATCTAAGTTATCAGATCTCTCCTCTGAGTCATCGGACCCCTCTTCTAATTCACCAGAAGAGGAACCCTCAGGAGAGTTTAAAGCAGTATCGGAGGAAGAGGAAGGGATGTTTTCTACTCCTAGAGCTAAGTCTGCATCCCTCGAGGCCATAGAATCGACCAAATCCATCACCTCCTAAGATAGATTTGACTTTTGTGGTCCTTAAGGGTTTTGAACAATCGATCCTTGACGTTAAAAATCTCGAATTTAATATTGAAAGCAGATCCCCTACACTCAGGATTGTTTGAGATCCCAGGATCTAAAACCTAGCACCACCGGGAACGAAAGGGGACCTTGGAAGGGAGTCCCTTGATGACGATATGATTAGGACGAGAGGTGAGGGCATTGAAGTCGTAAGGTTCACTCTTGTGCACTATCTTCAAGGTAAAGAATTCGCAAAAGGAACGGACGTTAGCGTCGAATCCCAGCTCATGACGGAGGGATCTAAAGGATGTCATTAACCCCTAAGAGTTAAGAGTTAATTGCGTAGGGCTGATATTAAAGAAATCAAGAATTTGTTAGAAATAGGGGCAAAAAGGAAGACGAAGACCGGACTTAAGGCTATCCTCGTACACAGACTTCACCCCTTCTTTTGGGATTGAAGGGGTGATCAGAGGAAGATGGAAGAGAAAAACGATAGTCGGGGCACTGATAACAGTTCGAGAAAGACTCTAGGTCGATGACTTTCAGTTCAAACTCATGATCAGCGTTGGCGGGAAGAATGAAGGAGGAAGGGGAAGAAGAACTCCCTTGGTTTGATTTAACACGTTCCTTACAAACAATAACAACTCGGGGGGGCACCAGAAGAATGCCTGGTCCTCACATCAGATGGAGTAGAGACGTCAGATAAATTTTCACTCATGATGGAAATAGAAGAAAATTGAAGGGAGGTAAACCTGCTTGGCGGATCTACTCGGAGAATTAGCCTGGAGGATCAGTGGGGTGTTGTCTACCTGGAGAATGAGGAGGGGTGGGGGATCGCTCAATATTTATAGACCCTAGGGGAGGATCAGCCTGTGACGAACCTACCTTTCGGGTCGGTTCTTGGTTTTGAATTTCGAGGACAGAATTCCATTAAGGGGAGAAGGATGTGATAACCCATTCGATTTTTAATTGAATCGGGTTATTCTTTGATAACTCGATCGGTTTTTAATTGAATCGGGTTAGTTTGACCTTAAGATTTTCATCTAACCCATTCAGGTGGAAGCGGTCGAGGGAATTAAATTAGGGAAGTTCCGGGTTCTAAACCCGACGATGACTTTGTTTTAATCCTTTTGATCCTCCTTTTAATTGAATTGGGATGGGATTGGGATTTTACAGTTTCGTCCCTCTTCAATTAGAAGAGGGATTAGGGGATTAAAGTTTAGAAACCCTCTTGATTCCCCTTTTTCCTCTTTCACGTTTTTTCCCTTCTCTCTTTCTCCCTCTGTCTCACGTGTGTCTCTCTCTCTCTTCTCCCTTTTGTTTTCGGCGGCCAGCGGCAGGAGGAGGAGACCGTTGGCTTGGTTTGTCGAGCGGTGGCACATCGATCGCGTCTTCATCCCACGGGTGAGATTCGTCTTCTCCCTTTTTCCCTCTATTTCCTTGTTAGGGTTTTTCGCGAGGAACGATTTTTGATGGGGATGTTTTTTTTCATTGTTATTGGTGATCAGTGGATTAGGGGGATGATTTAGGACGTGTTCGGACTGATCGTCGGACGTGCACATCTTTGTTTGGATTCGAGGTAAAGGTTTTTAACCGTTAGATTCATTGGTTTTGTCAACGTCTTATATTCTCGTGTGGTTTGTGTTTGGTCGCGTTAGAGGCATGATTAGGTGTGTTTTTATGTGCTTTTTCTGGGTTATAGGGCGTTCGATTGGTTGGTGTTGTGTTTTGGATTTCAGGTGATTCGCAAAACGGATTCTGCAAAATTCTACAGGTGCAAGAAAATCGGTCGACTGGTTTTGATTTCCGGTCAACCGACTTTTCAGCTTGCTCCTTGGTGGATATTTTCGGCCGACCGGTTTTGGGAGAACCGGTCGACCGAAAATGTCTACTGGGCATGATCTGCTCTGTTTTGTGTGGTTTTGGTTTCTGTTTGTCCCGAGTCGCATCCTAGGCATTATAGGTGATTCACTAAGGGGTTTTAATGGATTGTTTTGCATGATTAGCGTGGTTAGATGATTTTAGCGATTTTTCTCATGTGTTTGATTCTAGGAGACGACGTGATTGTTTGCGGGAGTTCCATTGACGGCGAAAAAAATTAGTATCCTTCATTTCAAACCCCTCATTGAAAAGGTTATTGGCCGTATTACTTATTGGACAACAAAGTGGCTATCTTTTGTAGGACGGCTTCAGTTGGTTAAGGGTGTCCTGCATACCCTTCACATCTACTGGGCACAAATTTTTGTTTTCCCTAAGATGGTGATCCGCGAGATTGAATCACGATGCCGAGCATTTCTATGGTTAGGCACAGCCTTTAACTATCACAAAGCATTGGTGGCATGAGAGGAGGTTTGCAAATCAAAGAAGAAAGGAGGTTTGGGGGTTAAAAAGTTGATGGATTGGAACAAAGCCCTTCTCTGTAAACTGTTGTGGGCCATTGCGAAGAAGAAGGATCGGCTTTGGGTTAAGTGGGTCCATGAGATCTATATGAAGCATCAGGAGCTTAATGACATTGACGGGTCGCGAGGCTCCTGGGTATGGAAGAGTTTAATGAAAGTGAGAGATGTTGTTTTGAAAGCTATGAACAAAGGACAATGCGATGGATGTTGGACATTTAAACATCCTGGTAAGTTCTCTATTCTTGCTGTCTACCAAAAGCTGAATCAGGAGGATGTTGAGAGGGGAGCATGGTGGAACTTTATCTGGAAGAAGGGGTTGCAGCCAAGGCATAGTTTTATCCTTTAGCTTGTTTCCAAGGACAGGTTGCGGACTAAGTCCCGGTTAATGACCATTGGTATTGTAAATTATGGTCGGTGTGTACTATATGGGGAGGGGGGGAGTCGAGGGACCATCTTTTCTTTGAATGTTCTTTTACTCGAAGGATTTTGGAGAAGGTTTTGAGCTCTGTCAATCTCCACTGGAATTCAAGAGATGTTATGAGCTGGAGTTTAGTGAGTGAGTGGATTATGAAGGTAGCGATCGAAAGGGAGATCATGTATGGCGATGAGAAGAAGAGGAATGTTTGCAGAGGTGATCTACGAAGTGTGGAGGGAGAGGAATCTCCGGATTTTCCAGCAAGCTGTGACAGTGGAGGAAGTTATCTGCAGAAGGATTATTCACAACCATGTGGAGGGAATGATTTGTCTGATCGGTGGTTTGATCTGAATTGTTTGATTGGGGTGGGCTGAGCTGAATGCTTGTGCCTTTGCTTTCTGTCTTCATTGGGTTCTGATGCAGATTTGAATGAGATTCCTATGGAGTATTGGAGCTGTTACTTTTCTCTTCTGTGCTGCATTGTGTAGTTTTGCCATTTTGGTATATGTTGTGATGCAGGCTGGGAGCTTCTTCTGATATGATTGAGGGGTGAATCCCAGGGGCTTGGATTGCCTTTTGTTGATGCATCAGGGATAAGGGGGGAGGGAGGGTCGGATTTAGTCGGGCTGTTTGATCCTTGGTAGACCTGATCTTGTATAGGGGAAGAAGTTTCGTGTATAGACAAATAGCATTTGTTACCATACCCAAATTGAGATACTGAGTTGTATAGAGGGCTTGATATAGGGCCGTGTTTTTTTGAGTTGAGATGGAATGAATGATTACCTAAGTGAAAAAAAAATTCTTGTGATCCAACGAGCCAAACAGGCCACGGGAACTCAGTCTCAAACATATAGAAAGACGCGGTTATTTATTGACTAAGTTTGCCAACTCTGATTATTTTACATTGGATTAAGAAAAAGTTATTAATTTTATAGTTTTATATTTTATTATTTTTCATTTTCTGGATTTGATGATAAGATGTTTGCATTGAATTTTTTATTGATATTTTGTTAATTATAATTAAGGGCTTCATCTGACTGATTCACTTGGACCCTGAACATCGCTGGGCCGGCCCTACAACATAGACTTGAAGAATATGCATATGCATACAGACTTTACGCTTGTACATATTTTTTGCATTTCTGATAGAAATTGCTCAAGTCAAAATGACTAAATTGATATAAGTAGACACTAAAACTCTACGCTTGCAAATCAGTAGTTCCAGCTTCAATATTTGCCTCAATCTGCACAAGACAGTAGCACAAGACAGTGGGGGTGAAAAATACAACAGTTGTTCGCCTGCAAAACAGTCGTTGTTACAGAGCCAACTCCCACCGAAGCAGTAAAACAATTCCTCATCTTCTACATTAACACTTCAAACACCGAGCTCTAACGTTTCATCTAGTACTTGTCCTTAGCGCTGGATTCCCCAGCTTCTCATCTTCGGCGACAGACGGTAACCGAAAAGGAAATTCAGCAAAATGAATCCTCAGCACAGGCGAGTCGGGCTTCTTATCATCAAACTTGTATCCTATTGAGAGGGGAGGAAGAATGGAATCAATTTAAACCCTAATAGCAGACTAAGCAATTTCAAATAGAATAACTTGCAATGTCTGGGAATTTCAAAACTTCACGAAAATCAAAACAAATTGTAAAAGTAGCTCAAGGTATGGAATAACCGGAGTACGAGCAGTAATCCACCCTGTTATGATATGTGTTATAGTAGCTAAAAGTATCTTGGTAATTTTAGTGTGTTGTAGTATATAAGGGTTTACCCTTAGTGAATGAAGAGTAATCTTCTATTTTTCCCTTTATTTGTCTCTAACATGGTATCATAACCAAAGGAAAACACATAACCCAAACGCCCACACATCTCACTGCCTGCCACCACCTCTGCCGCCGCCGACCGCCGCTCACCCACCACCCTGCCCAGCAGCCGACGACGCCATCCAACACCTGCTCATGGACTAGCGGCCACCACTTCACCCTCCACTGCGGTAACAGGCGGCCACCATCTCATCACCTTTCTTTTTTTTTTTTTATAAATCTACTCCAAACCACTTACCCTTTCATCAATCCAACCACATAGGACGACTGGGCTCCTTGAGTCGCCGCCGCAGGACCTGGCCGCTTCTCCGGCCGACCTCCCACGCGCAGCTCCAACGCCGCCCACGCGCTGGCGGGATTTCCTCCAGGCAGTTTGATGCTCTCGATCTCCTGATCATGTTTTCCTCTTGGGATATCTCCTGATTTGTCCTCTTTTCCACTGTTTTTGAAGTATGCAATTGATTGTTCTTCCTCTCCATGTGATTATTCACTTGAACGACCGATTTAGAGCTATCGTTGATGTGTTTGGGCTACTGGTTAACTATTAATCATACTATAGGTGCACACTGATTTGCTTGAATCATCATAGGCCCGTTGTTGATGTCGTTGGATGCTTCTCTTTCTACTTTGTGGTGTCGGTCTCGGTTTGAATCATCACTGGTTTACATGGTTTCATCAGCTACTTCGGGTCCCTCTGTACCATCTATTCAATCAGTTCATTCAGCTGCTTATTTGTCTGTATTTCCTCGATTATCGATTCTGGGGCATCTGACCATATGACTGGCTCTTCACATCTGTTGCATGACTATTCTTCCACCTCCTCATATCCTGATGTGCGGATTGTAGATGGCTCATATATATCTGTTCGTAGTGTGGGGACAGTTGCCTTGACTATTTCCTTGACCATTCTATATGTTCTCTATCTCCCTGATCTTCTTATGAATTTGTGATCTATCAGTGCCTTGATTCGAACTCATCATTGTCATGTTGTGTTTTCTTCTGGCTATTGTGAGATTCAAGATATTAGTACGAGACAAACGATTGGTAGAGGTCTCCTTACCTCAGGAGGGCTATATGTCTTGGAGAGTTCTTCATCCCTTGTTGCTTCTCCTGTGGACATCTCCCTAGTCCTTGATCTTCATTGTCGTCTTGGTCATCCTGCTCTTTCGAGTCTTAAGCGATTGTATCCTGAGGCTTAGTCCTTGTCCAGATTATTCTATGAAGCATGATAATTCGCTAAACATCATAGAACAACATATCTACCTCGGAGTGATACACAAGCCTCTGCTCCATTTGAGTTTGGTTCACTCTGATATCTGGGGACCATGTCCAGTCCAGTCTCGTGCAGGCTTCCGCTATTTCGTGACTTTTGTGGATGATCACTCCCGTATGACCTGGTTATACTTGTTGAGATCCCATGGTGAGTTATTCTTCATTTTCTCTGCCTTTTGTGTTGAGATTCGTGCACAGTTCTTTGTTCCTGTTCATATTCTTCGCAGTGACAATGCTCGTGAGTATCTTTCCTCTCAGTTTACATCCTTCATGACTCAGCATGATATTATTCATCAGTCTTTCTCTCCTGATGCACCCACTCAGAATGGGATCGCCGAGCGAAAGAATCGGTATTTATTGAAGGTGATTCGAGCTCTTATGTTTCAATCTGGTGTGTCAAAGATGTATTGGAGTGAGGCAATACTAACTGCTGTTTATTTGATAAACTGCATGCCATCTTCTGTTCTTCAGGGGGAGATTCCCTATAGCATACGTTTTCCCCATCGTCCACTGCATCCTTTGCCTTTACGGATCTTTGGTTGTACCTGTTATATACGCGATATTCTGCCTGGTCTGACTAAGCTGGATCCTAAGTCTCTGTGCTGCATCTTCTTGTGCTACTCTCGGACACAAAAGGGTTATCGGTGCTACTCACCTGTCCTAGGACGATTTTATATATATGTCGATGTCGTGTTTGATGAGGCTACACCATTTGGTCCTTCCTCTTCCACTCTTGAGAGACCATCTGCGTCTTCTACAGTGGATGATATTCTTATCAATGAGCTGACTCCTATTTCACCAGTTCCTCCATCCGTTACTACACCGACCTCTTCGTCTGATCCACCTGTTCCTCTACCTGATCCACCTATTCCTCTTCAGGTCTATACCCGGGGCTCCTATTCTATGATTTCTTGGGATTCCATCGGTGCTCCTGCGCCAGTCCCTGATGGCCCTGGGGGTTCTTCCTTGTTGGATTCCTCCCCATTGGGTTCCTCACCATTGGAGTCCTCACCTGGTGCTTCTCCGCCTTCAGATTTGGATGTTCCCATCGCTTTGCGCAAGGGTCAGCGTAGTTATGCTTCTTGTCCGATGTCTGCTCATATCTCATATGCTGGTATGTCTCCTTCTTAGCAGACCTTTATCTCTGCTTTGGATTTTATCTTTACTCCTCGGACCTTATCTAAGGTTGTTGCTTCTCCTGGATGGCGACAGGCAATAGCTGAGGAGATGCAAGCCTTTGAGGCTAATTAGACATGAGACCTTGTTCCCTAACTTTTAGCTTGGTGGCTAAAAGTTATGCCCAGATGTATGGTGTGGACTATACCGACACTTTCTCTCCAGTGGCCAAGATGGCCTCCGTCCGTTTACTTATTTCTCTTACTGCTTTTTATAGATGGCCTTTACATCAGCTTGATGTAAAGAATATCTTTCTTCATGGTGATCTGCTAGAGGAGGTTTATATGGAACAACCTCCCGGGATGGTTACTCAGGGGGAGTCTGGCTATATGTGTCGGCTGAAGAAGTCTTTATATGGGCTGAAGCAATCACCTAGAGCATGGTTTGGAAAATTCAACTTTGTGATTTCAAACTTTGGTTTAAGCAGGTCTGCCAAGGACCATTCAGTATTCTTTAGTCATTCTAGCACTGGAGTATTTTCCTTATGGTTTATGTGGATGATATTGTTATTACTAGGAGTGATAGTGCAGGGATTGCTTCTCTAAAGATTTTTCTTCAGAACAAGTTTCAAACTAAAGATCTTGGCTCTTTAATATATTTTTTAGGGATTGAGATAGCTCGTTGCAAACGAAAAACATTTTTGTCACAGCGCAGGTATGCCCTTGATTTGCTTCAAGACACTGGCATGATGGGTGTGAAGCCAAGTGATACTCCTATACTTCTTGGAGTGAAGCTTGCACCTGAAGAAGGTAAGGCATGTGATGATCCAGACAGATATAGACGGTTGGTGAGCAAACTAAATTACATTGTCATCACCCGTTCAGATATTGCTTTTTCTGTGAGCATTGTGAGTCAGTTTATGCTTGATCCTCGAACTCTTCATTGGGAAGTTGCACTGCATATTCTCAGATATATCAATGGGCATCCCAGTCGAGGCTTATTGTACAGTGATCATGGGTATCGTCGGATAGAGGGATTTTCTGATGCTGATTGGGCAGGTTCATCTTTTGATAGGAAGTCCACGACAGGCTATTGTGTGTTTGTGGGTGGAAACCTAGTTTCATAGAAGAGTAAGAAGCAACCGGTTGTTGCCCGCTCTAATACGGAATCAGAGTATCGTGCTCTTGCACATTTGACTAGTGATGTCACTTTTCTCCGACAGTTACTTGATGAGTTGCGGTATCCAGCTACACAGCCTACTCAGCTATGGTGTGACAATTTGTCCGTCATCCATATTGCATCCAACCCAGTATTTCATGAGAGGACAAAACATATTGAAGTTAATTGCCATTTTGTAAGAGAGAAGCTCCAAGGAGATGATATTAAATTGAATCATGTGAAGACTACTCACCAGCTTGCTGATATTCTCACTAAGTCTTCAGTAGAGAATCGAGTTAAGTTTATATATAACAAGTTGGACATGATTAACATCTATACTCCAACTTGAGGGGGAGTGTAATGATATGCGTTGTAGTAGTTAAGGTTGTCTTAGTAATTTTAGTGTGTTGTAGTATATAAGGGTTTACCCTTAGTGAATGAAGAGTAAGCTTCCATTTTTTTCTTCATTTGTCTCTAACACACCCCAAAAGTTCCCAGGATTTGAGCATATTACAGAAATCTCAGGAAATTATTCAAGCAAGTCCTATGCATTTTTTTAAATTGATAATATACTGTTTTATTATTTACTGTCATTTGTAACCAGATGAATTGATAATCCATGAAAAAGAAACCAAAATATTTAAGATGAGATGAATGAACCTTGGAGTGCTTCCATGGCAGTTAAAGCACATTTTGCATCATCAAACACCACAAAGCACAACACCGTCGCCTTGTCTCCACTCTGAAATTCAATGACTCTATTACGGACCAATTTAGCTGAAAAACTCAAGATAAAGGCAAAAAAAACCTAAAAAGAAGCACAGCACCATTGCCTTGCCTCCACTCTACAATTCAAGGATTCTATAACAAGCAATTTAGCTCAAAAGTTCAACATATAACCAAAGGAAAGAAGTTCCGATACAAAAATTTTAGCACCTTCATCCTTAGCATTCATCAAAGAGGCTCATAACACACTTGTATCCTTTACTATACCAAAAATGAGAAATGGAAAAGGCAAAAGAATGAAGCTCAAGTGAAAAACTGCACCTAAAGCAGTCGTCAAAAACAAAAGCAAAAGCTAGGTGTGAGTTGTAACAACAGCAAGTGTCTCCTCTGACCAAAGTGCAGACAACATTATTAGAGGCAAGGAGAAATCATAGTACAAGTGTTATTTGACTGCATAATACGGTACAGTTTTTTATATGCAAAACAAAACAAAATAGAAGAAAAAGAGATGTTAAGTCTAACACAAGAACCAGTCATTCTCCTAGCATCGTTCCAATATTTAGAGAAAAGGGAGAAAAGGGAGAAAAGGGGGGGGGGAGAGAGAGAGAGAGAGAGAGAGAGAGGGCCAATTTCACGTAAACTTACTCTTCGTGGCTCCTTGTGTAAAACTTTGATGTCTTTAAAACCAATGAACGGACGGAATAAATCTTGAACTACGAGTCAAGGATTATAACAGCAGAGACACTTCCAGGTAGATTAAAAAATTAGAATATAGAGGTGCAGCAGCTAGAAAATCCGTTGCAGACTAAAGCACTTGTCTCACATCATATTTGGGTAAGAATTATAACATCATTAATGCTCCTAACATAGCTGATTAAATTTCTTCACATGTCCACGCCATATCCTTGAATCATTTGCCAACCTCCTAAATCACCTAAATACCACCACCACCTTTTAGAACATATAAACGTAAAAGAAAAGGAGACTTGCCAGGTGTCAGAAATGAGCATACACAGAATATGATGAAAGGATACGACCTACTTCTCTCCTTGTGCAGTCTTTGGGAAGTCCATCCACAAAGAGAATGTTGGATTTCCCAGCTGGTGGAGGGAGATTATCAAGTCTCCTCAGTGCCTCAGGCCTCTCATGCATAGCATCAGGAATCTGAGGACTGATTCCAACAGGAACTTCTCGCTTCAGACTGAGATTTGGATCTTCTGGCAAAGATGGATAGCTCCTAGTTCCTATACCAAGACCAGGTTCAGCCCGGACATCAATTCTCAAACTATCATTTAAAGCATAAGCACCAGCCCGCGATGTTAGGACCTAAAATAGAAACCAAAGTAGTTATTGTCCTGCAAGGGTTCAATATTAAGACAAATCCAAACAAAGTGACAACGTGATACAAAATCCTCACTTCTCTTTCCAGGCGGTCAGTAGATGGAGCACGTCCATCATTGGGGCGCAAGAGATATTTAGGTTCAATAGATGATTCTGATGGCAAGTGGGCTGGATACACTGGCCTCAGGACACTGCTGGTCAGGACCTAATCATAGCAAGCAAGCAATTCTTGCACTGTTAGAATACTAGCACCATGAAAATATAAACTACACCAGAACTCAACAAGAAAATGCTCACATCTCTTTCTAGGTGATTGTTAGAAAGACCATGCACATCATTTGGGTGCAAGAGATGCTGAGGTGCCAAGGAAGATGATTCTGGCGGCAAGTGAGCTTGATAACCGGACCTTGGATCACTTCTTGTCAGTACCTAAAATTCACGATGAAGCAATCATTGTTATGTTAAGGTTCCGACAGTATGACCCCTCTTCCCTAAGTGATGGTTAATATTGTAAATCCTCACCTCTCTTTCTATGCGATCTACAGAAACATCATTGGACCAAGAGAGACGCTGAGGTGCCACGGTGGATGGTTCTGGTGGCAAATAAGATGGATAACTGGGCCTTGAGAGGCTTTCTGTTAGGACCTACAGTTCATGCAGGAAGAAATCAGGCTTTGTCATAATTTTAATAAGGGAATCCCTAAAATAAATTATGACTTGATAGGTTTCCTCACCTCTCTTTCTAGGCGTCCTGTAGCTGAACCATGCACATCATTATTGGAATGCAAGATATGTTGAGCAGTGGTAGATGGTTCTGAAGGCAACTGAGCAGAATAGCCTGACCTTGGGGCACTGCCTGCAACGAAAAAAAGCATATTTATGGTAGAATAGTTTGAAACAAGATAAAGAGAGAAGAAGAAACATTCATTGGCATTCCACTAAGTAGGGGGAACTTAAATTCAATTGTTCAAGGCATAAATTTCAAGACACTGATATACTATGTTGCAAATCCATACTCCATTTACTATAGTTCCTGTAAAAAATGCAAAAATAAAATTACAGCTCAAAGGGGGCACCGTAAAAGTGATGCATGCTACACTCATCCACACAAATTGCAACTCAAGAAGGCATTGAATTTTAATTGAAATACTCCAGAAATATTCAATTAGTGGAACTCCTTGTTGAAGTTACAACTTCAGGTAAAAATAGTAAAGCTGAAATACAGAATTCCTCTACTATGTCTATGCAGGAAGGGTGATAGCCAGCAGACACTTCCAAACACAGACATACACACACCCAAGAAAAATTAAACCATGGCAAAAAGGGATATAATTTTTGTAATATCAGTTTTTGCAGGTCAGACACATTGTTTCCACGGCTATATTATAAACAGAAACAATAAAATACATTTTACATATATGTTATACATGTCAATTCCAACTGAACAAGCTAAGTCACTAAAATGGATTTTTCTGGAAACAGTGATAGAGAGTTTTTTAGGTCATACTTAGACTTGATTATGAACACAAGAAAACCATACAACCTACGCAACTTGTGCCAAACAGTCAGGAATTCATTTGTATCATCACAAATACATGACTCAAACACAAATTCTGCCACTTTTTTCCAAGTTAATACAAACAGAAAAAAACAATTGGCATCGCTCTAGCTTATGAGAGAAGTGCAAAAGCCAATGAGACCTTGATATAACAATAGAAATTATTTCATGATCATGAAAGGAAAGACTTAAGTCCTTTTTTTTAGCGTGGTCAATTCTTGCAACCGTGTAAACAAGTTTTCACTCCAGTGGCATGAATAACTTCGACCATTTTGAATCTTATGCAACTCTATCTTTTGTTGAGTTATCATCTCTATCATAAGCTCAAGGTTGGGATGGAAGACCAATGAATGTTTTAGTGACTTAAAGCACCTGTCACATGTAAGTCTTTTGGCTTGAAACATGGAATTTGCACCAGCCCTAGTGCCACCATGTCCAAGTATCCAACTATGGAGAAGGATATTTATTTAAAATCAGAAATAAATACAATAATTCTACATTGAACTTATAAACTGATATTTGATTGGAACATAAACGAAAAAAGGCATTCAGGAGTGGATGCTTCAACAGTGGTTATCTCTTTCATGGCACCTGAAACAGCTTGTTCCGTTGCAGTGTTCCTGGTCGGAAGGAGGCAGCATGGAAAGCAGATACCAGATCCTACGGGCAGACAAACTTTTAATGGATCTCCTAAATCCTGTTGTTTGCTGATCAATGAGGCAGTTCATTCAGTTATTAATCACTGTGCTGCAGTTATATTAGTTTGTAAGTTCATATTCTTAGCAAGGCATAGTACGAAAACTAAACCAAAAGCCTAAGAAAGTGTTGTGACGAAGAAAGTCGCTATTCATTTACCATGCTTTTATCCAAATTGTATGCTAAATTTCTTTTGTTTGAGAAAGTCAGGCACAAACAAGAGTTTAAGAAGAGAAGTTAATTAGTTACTTTGGGCATCCCATAGCTATCATCTCATATAAAAGACCGGTCACTTCTAGTGAATAGGAACTGGAAAGAAACCATAATGACAGTTCATGTGCTTGTGTTCATCTTTCTTTACAGAATGTCCATACTCTTACTGTAAGCATTTCTCCCAAGCTACCGTTCTTTTCACTTTTTTAATTTTGTAATTTAGCGATTATTGTAGTATGGACTCTCCATGTGTTCTATTTCCTTATAAAGAACTCTAAAAAAAGTAGTCCGCCAGCTCCAAAGGGTGAGATGGGAGGATGGGAAGCTCGACTTAAAGGAATTCTTGTTATGTTTGTCTTATATGCCCAATCGAGATCTTATAATTCCTCTCCTATCCTTACATTCAAGTCCTTATAAGTCCACAATAGAATTTCAAGTCCTTGAAGACAGAATAGCCTCTTGTGAATTACTAAGTTGATTTCAAATTACTAAGTTGATTATTGTCATGACACCTATGAATCCATGAACCACCTTATGATTATTGTCAAATTACTCTTTCAAAGATGAACACTACGTGAAGACTCATACAAAGGAAAGAACTATTTTGATACTATTAGATTCCTAGAACAACAGCATAGTGCTTACCTATCTTAGAATTTATACACATTGCCCGCTAAGAATCGACCCCCGAAAATACTTTTTATTTTAACGGATCCTCATTCCTCAATCGACCACAAAACAGCATCCATTTGAAAGGTAACATTGAACCCAAAACAAATTAGAATTTCAAATTACAATTCTCAAGTTACCCATTACACTAAAACGGTGCATGGTATAACAACACAACTAGGAAGACAGACAAACTGGATTAAATACCACAGAAGTGGACATACCAACAACTTTAAAAACCCCTACGAATTTGTAAAGCAAAAGAGAATTAAAAACCCCTAATACACAAAACACGTAGAGAATTCGCTGAAATTATTCTCTACCACCACAGCAAACGTTTCTTTTCTTTTCCTCTTCTTTTTTGCGCAACAAAAGGGTAAGAGAAAAACACATGATTTTGTTATTAGCAGAAGAATACAAAGGGAGAAAATGGAAAGGGGTTGGGTTTGGGGAAGATAAACTCACTCTCCGCACCGCTGCTGTATCTCCAGTAGGGATCCCCCATACCTTTGCTGGTCCTGATGAGCTCTA
>JAOWBR010155002.1:0-12973 GCA_028571145.1 Dionaea muscipula
AGGGATTTTTGGGGACGTCCCCAGAGACGTCCCCAAGGCTTCACATTGGGCACTTAGGATTTTCATGAGATTTTCATTGTGGATTTTTGCCATGGAGTCTTATGGTCGATTTTAGGCCGTGTTTGAGACACTCTGAGCTGTTGGATGTGATGTTTAAGGATGTTTGGTGTGATGATCGGAACTAAATTTATTTTGTTGTTGTTTAGGAGTAAACATGGAATTATTTTCTGGTTGATGCATCTTGCAACAAAAGACATCTATATGACCAACTTTATTACAATAATTGCAGTGATAAAGATGTGTCCGACAATTGGTAATAGAATGTCCTTCCTGACCACAATGTTCACTGGTGAAGCTTTGCATTCTTCATAAGCGGTAAACGTTGTTGTGCTACTGTTGCTATGGAGAAGTTCTTAGGCTCAACATTAGTTAACTCACGCTGCTTTAACCAACAACCATGGCAACATCGACGCCAAGTGGGCTCGTATGTGAAGAATGAAAGACTGAGCTTTATGAATACCTTCTCAAACTATCATCAAATCAAGATGAAGAGATTCAACACGAAAAAGATAACTTTTATCACTCATAGGGGAACATTCTGCTACCGGATGATGCTCTTTGGACTTAGAAACGTTGGAGCAACATGCCAACGAGGGATGAACAAGGAGAGAGTAAGTTTGGCCAACTGTGGGTAGGGGATTCATGAGTAAAATCCTCATTCTGCAAGTTCTTAAGCTGCTATAGAAGAGAGCCTTGGGAATGAGAGGCAATGGCCTTTTGAAGTTGGAAAATTGTAGGGGCATTCCCTATCTCAGAGATCAATCCAAACCTCTCTCGAAGTAGCAGCAAAAACCACTCCATTAGCAAGGTCTGGTTCAATTGAGTTTGAGTCATGAAAAGACCATTTTGTAGTAGCAAAGCCATAATGAAAATTCTTCGAATTGTTCATCTAAAGAGGTTGCTCAATGGAGCCGTCAACAAATCCAAGCTTATTCTTGGCAGTGAGGGCAATAGTCATGGAACGAACCCACATAGCATAATGAAAATTCTTCGAAACAAGTGCAAGACCCGGATGATCAGATGAGTTTAGGAAAAACAGGCTAGAAGAGTCCAGGGATGAATCGCTCCTGGAAGCAGATGAATCATCAATATCAACAATGAAAGGTTGAAGAGTTGGGTTGTGTAAGCTAGGCAAAAAGAGTTTGGGTTGGCTCTGATACCATATCAAACTCAAGAAAATATGGAGATACAAACGTTGATATTATCCTGCCATTGATAGTATACAGAATATATACAAGATGAAACAGGAAACAAAGAGTCCACAACACAAGAACGAGAAGTCAACACAAAAGTTAGAAAAATCTAGGAATACTAAAGATCTACTTGCACATAAGAATCTGCAACAGATGCCCGCCCAGGAAAGAGACCCACAGCGTAGTAGCGCTGCACAGTGGCAATTCTACATCTTGGAAATGGAACCTAGCCAATACTAGAGCAGCTTCATGATAACGGAACAAACTGGCAAAAAACGTTGTTTCATAACAATATAGTTCAATCCAGACTTTACGACCATGACCACATTTTATCGCCAGACAGCTATATTTGCAGAAGAACTTTCTGGGTCGTGTAATTAATCAAAAATGAATGTAAGTTTTGATCAAGGCCCTCCTCCTGGCATAAGATTGTCAACAGAATATTCTAGATCGTATCCGAGATAACAATCTGAAACTAGGATGAGCTTCAGATCCTGCATGAAAGAATAGAAAAATTAACATCAACAATACAAGGTAAAGAATTAGCATACTTTCAGTATTTGTTCTCCTTTTGCCTTGATTTGGTTGCATTCATTGCTTTAGGTTTTTTTTTTCCCGGGTGGGTGGTGTTGGAGAAAGTCACCCCAAGAAAATTTAATGGGCATAGCTCTTCCGTAAAATGGCAAAAACACTACAAGTAGCATATATACCTATTCATCCTAATGTAGATTTTTTTTTGCATTTTATTGAAAGTATTAAAAAACTCAAAAATTACCCCAATGAACTTCAGAAACTTTAAATAGCAAGTATGAGCCATTTACTTATTAATAGTGTGCTAGAAATCATAAGATACAAATGAACAAAGTAGCATATTAATGAGAATCCCTCTGTACCCAAATTTTTCCTTGCAAAGATTGTCAAGAAAGTAACATAAATGGGTAGAAGGTGAGACTGATGCAATCCAATCATCTTGAAGCAATCACGGTGATGCAATAGTAGCACAAGTAAACAGATAAAAAAAAAAATTGAGAAGATGGGATAATACAATTCTTGTACCTTATTGATAGGAGAGCTCGAGGGTAGCTCCATGTGTGTAACTAAACGCTCAGTAAAAGAAACTCTCTTCAGGGCAAACAGTTCAGAACTGGTAGTATTACCCAGAATTAGCCACCAAGCTTCATCCTTAACCTGTAAGGTGACCCATTTGCACTTTGTAATAACTCATGACGGTGATAAATAGAATCAGATAAACAATACTGCAATCCCTACCTTAGGGAAATGGGGAGCAAATGCCCTAGATGTTTTCCTTCTCTTATTCAAATCCTCTAATCTAACACTAAGAGTGGGAGTTCCGTCATCCTTCCTCTGTATTTTCAGTTTCACTCGAATGTGAGGGAAACGGTGGAGATCCTGAAGATAAAAAAAGGAACCAAGCATGAATTAATTATAAGCACAGAGCACCCTTGTATTTTATGATCTGAACTGTTGGATGTGTTCTAAACGTAATTTTAAGACACCTTGGAAAATTTCAGACAAAAACATGACCAGAAAGGGCTTCATCTAAACAGTTTTTGTTAAATATTTATCTAACGGTTTCATAAAAAAGTGATCAGATCAAGCCCTTCCCGATCATTTTTTTTACTGATTTTCTACAAGTATCTTTATAAACATATTTTAAAGACATCTAACGGTTCGGATCATCATTAAATAGTCAAAAAGGAGTGAAAAGGGGTAGCCCTTAACTTAGCTAAGTTAAAGGTGCCCTTATAGGATAATTCCTCTATATATATATACTAGAATTTACCCGTGCCATTGGCACGGTGAACATTCTGACAATTTTATTTACTGTCACAAAAATTATCTGTGTCCGTGTTGTGCTCGTATCATGTTGTGCATTTTATATATTTTTTAATAAAAAAAAGAATAAAAATTATATCAACATTAGACTCGTTTTGATCCTCATAAAAAAATTATGAATTTTGATTATATTATTTTTATATTTGGTAGATTATACAGTGAGATATAGAAGAAAAATAAATTATTGATTACGTATAATATTATGTGATGTGATGTGAGAGAGGGAGAGAAGAGGATATCCAATGAAAATTTTTTTTTGGCCATGTAGGACAACTTAAAGAGAGATAAGTTCAAATTATGTCCTGTTTTGTTATATAGACTAGCATTATACCCGTGCCTTCGACACGATAAACAATTCACCACTTAAGTTAGTTAAAAAAAATATTTTTTTTTCTCTATTTTTTCTCCATCCTTCCCTCTCCCTCTCCCTCTCCCTCTTTTTTCTCCATCTCTCTCTTCCAAGTGGGTCATCACTCTTCAAAATATCTCTCTCACAACTTATCTCCATTTTAAAATCTTCATCCAATGTAATATTAATAATAATAATTATATAAAAGTATATATATATTTTTTTGAAAAACTCCTTAGCTTAGCCCGTTCGGCTAGCGAGTTTAGAGCAACTCTAAGGAAAATTATAAATAAGATTGTAAATCTTATAACTAATAATATATAATCATAATGATAAAAAATGACACTCCAAAGGTGATCATAAAACAAGTTGTAAAATATAAAATTTGAAATTGGAGATGAAAATTTACATCCAAATCTTTGAAGTTGGAAAAAAAAGGAGAAAAATCAATGATAGTTAAGATTTACAACTTGTGGTTGGAATCAAAAATTTTTACAACCCTTATTTTATACTATTCATAATTATAAAGTACAAAATATACAATCTTATTTTCATCTCTTCCTGGGAGTTGCTTTACGGGTGTGTGTGTGTGATGATTTCGGTTTTTTTTCTGACGGTTTGCGTTTGCTATTCAAAAAATTCAAATAAAAAATAATATGTTTTAGTAAAAATTCAACTAATTATTTACTCACACCACATATATAATTCAAGATCTCCACATACACCACTGAGCAGGTGCCTTGAACCACCAAATTTCTGCTCTTCCCATTCCCACCGGAGAAGGCAAGAAGCTCCATAGTTTCTGACAATGGCAGTCGCTCATCAACAAAATCATGTAAGTAGCTAAATTTCGGCTCAGATCCATGTGTTCATATGGAGTGATGCAGTTGATCTCAGCTGATTGATTGTCAATGAACTGATTTATTTACTTATTTAGTTTTTTTTGAAGGATCAGTGAACGGACATTGATCTATATTTAGTAAATAATGTAACAGTGAATCACAATTTTATTTTCTTATTTTCTTCCATTGTCAGGTGAGGTGCACAATGTATCCATGGCTGCCGTAATTCTCGCCGCGAGGTTTTCTCCATCGAGGGAAGATTTATTCTGAAATGGAAGAGCTGATCAGAGAATCGATCTGCAGGCGTTTTCGCAACTGCAGTCATCGGAGATCGATCAATCGATCGACAAGGAGATAGAGAAGCGAAGAGAAGACGAGCGAGAGAGAGAGAGAGGAGGAGGAGGAGCCGAGGAAGGCTGCGGGTTCGAGTTCTGGTTGAAGAATGTCTTGAGATTCTCTGCACAAAACGGCCCTGAATTTTACAGTCCCTGCAGGTAATTAATTGAATTAATTTAATATTACTGACAGAGTTGATTAATTAATCATTTGATAAAAGCAATTAATGTGTTGGACAATCTGTAATTGGGGTGACCGAATATTTTAATACATGTTTCAGCTGCGAAGCTTTTTTTTTTTCCCCTCTTGCTTTTGTTTAATTGGTTTAATTTGATCAGTGAATGGGAAACAAGAGCATGAAGCAACGGAATTTTGAATTAACAAAATCTAATCTTGTTTGTCGATTATTGAGTCCAAAATATGGGACCAGGAATGGATCTTGTTGATTATATTTTCGTTTTTGAAAATGTTTGGTTCACTGTAATAATGATTAGTATTGTTGTTACAGATACTGTGGGGAGTGCAAAGGAAGGGTGGTACATGTGTTGTTCGTAAGTATTCGCAACAAGGATGCCGTTTCTCAAGATACAGTGAATGAATTGTGTATGGTCTTTTAATTTTTTGCTTGTGGGATTGTAGAAGTGGAAAAGGTTTGATTAGGAGAGGGGAGTTGAGGTCTCATTTTGTGAGGATCCTTCCAGGATATATATGTGTGTGTATGTATGTATATGTATGATAGTGAGTGATTTTGGTGATTGTAGAGATTTGTGGGATCTGGGTGAAGTATAGAGAGGGAGGTGACGATGGGGACGAACATCAGTGAGGACTTGATTCAAGGGCCGACTGGTGGAGTCGAGAGGATTTTTGTTTCAGTTCGTATGCGGCCTTTAAACGAGAAGGAGATGACAAGAAATGAGGTAGTAGATTGGGAATGCATCAATGATAACACAATTGTGTACAAGAACCATTCGGCCCCAGAGCGATCCATGTATCCAACTTCCTACACATTTGGTAAGAAATGGTTATTTAATTTTAAGTCTGTATCCACATTCCATGCATGTCTATAGACACTTTGCTGGGCTCCTGATATTTACCCAGATACTGGTTTCCATTTTAGATAGAGTGTTTAGGTGTAATTGCTCAACAAGGCAGGTATATGAAGAAGCAGCCAAAGAAGTTGCTCTCTCAGTGGTTGGTGGTATCAATTGTGAGTACATCACTGTAGTCTTTCTTTCCTTCAATCAAAGGTATGCTTCTTTTCCATGTTCTGGTGACTGACCAGAATTTTGATATTCTGTTGCAGCAAGTGTGTTTGCATATGGACAAACAAGTAGTGGTAAAACATACACGATGACGGGAATCACAGAGTATACAATGGCAGACATATTTGACTATATTCAGAAGGTAAATAAGGATGGTAGTATCTCTTGTAACTCATTCTGCACAATTTCAGGTTTTTGGTTTCTTACTCCCTGTAGATATGTATGTGATGATAAAAGGATCTTTATATTCCTGCAGCACAAAGAACGAGAGTTTGTTTTGACGTTCTCTGCTATGGAGATCTATAACGAATCTGTCAGGGACCTCCTATCTCCAGATAGTTGTCATCTTAGACTTCTTGATGACCCAGAGGTGATTCTCATTCGTAAGAAATCCATAATTCACATCTGAATGTTATGTACCAGTTGCTGATAGTGATAGTTTGCATTTCTGCAATAGAGAGGAACTGTTGTGGAGAAACTTACTGAGGAAACTCTGAGAGACTGGGAACATCTCAAGGAACTTCTTTCCATATGCGAAGGCAAGTTTGCTACTTTCTAATCTATGAGTACTATCGATTGAGATTTACATCATTATTTAGTTGCTTACGGTTTGTCGCAGCTCAAAGACAGATTGGTGAGACTTGTCTAAATGAAGCCAGCTCCAGATCTCATCAAATTCTCAGATTGGTGTGTTCCCCTTTTCTGCTTTCTATTATCCACTGAAAAAGTTTTCTGTTTAGCAGGTTAAATTGGAAATTTTGCATCACTTACAACTTATGATGTATTAATTGGCATTCTTGGAAAGATGCTGATTGAACTGATTAAGAGAATGAGAAAGGAAAAAAGAAAGAAAGAGAGAAAACCAAAATTCAAAGAAGTGTTTCTGTGATAAAGTATTTTTCTTTTTGCAGACAATTGAAAGTTCTGCCCGTGAGAATGTAAGCAAGGATATTTCCAGCAGTCTTGCAGCAACAGTGGTAAGAGTCCATGGCTATTTGAATGGTTGGAATGCAGTACGTTTGACCGAGAAGAGTTCAAATTTCCTCCTGTCTGATTCTTCTGTTTACTGTTTAGAATTTTGTCGACCTTGCTGGGAGTGAACGTGCATCGCAGGCATCAACTGGAGGCTCAAGGTTGAAGGAAGGTTGTCACATAAATCGCAGTTTACTAACCCTGGGAAGTGTCATTCGCAAGCTAAGGTGGTTGCTCTCTCTCTCTCTCTCTCTCTGCCGGGGAAGGGGCTTGCTAGTTGGTATGGGAATGGTATAATTATGATCAATTGTCCACCTTTTGTTTTATAGATATTTTCTTAGTAGATCATGTTTTTTTACTTCAAATTTACGTACTAGTTGAATGTTTATTATGATCCAAGATAGATACTGCGCCATCACATTAGGACTAGACTTTACATTTTGGTATTCTCTAACCAGGCATACTAACAGATAGGCCCTCCATATATAGTTGATTGACTGACTAATCGATTCTTTGCAGTGTCTTGTATAGTTAATTGTATTATGGCGCTGAATTCCTGAATCAGATAATTCATTGTTGATCGAATGATTCCTTTATTAATTTTTTCTCTGTCAGACAATGTTTAACTGTTAAACTGCATTCATGCATGCTTTTCTTTTCTATCTGCAACAACAGCAAATATGTTTTTTTTCTGCAACTCTTGTTTTATGTCTGAACCATAAATTGTTCTACCTCACACAGCATAAAATGTGATTGGAACACAGAGATTGAGCCTTCCAGGAACCAGCATTTGACTAGTCATTAAAGAAAAGTAACGTGGAAAAATCAGATTGTATTTTATATCTGTTTTGATGATATTCAAAGCACAGGCAATACATCATTTTATATAGCATAATCCTGAAACAGAATCTCTAAAAATAGAAAACAATGCTGCATATGTGGAGAGAAGTGCGCCAAGCTCCAGGGAAGAGAAGTGATCACGCCATCCAGAGAGTAGAAGATCAAGCTGGATAACCACTCTATATTTGAACAGATAGCAAGAGTTTACTGATCACCCACACTTGTAGCTGCAACTAACCAAAGAATCTGTGGAGAAATATATGAGGGAATATTTGCGGAGATATTGTTGAGATGTGGATCATGAGGGATAAAACTACTTATCTCTCCAACCACTTATCACTCCAAGCTACTTATCGCTCCAATCCTCATGATCCAATAGTTATCACTTGATTAGACTTTCATTTATTTATTTTTCGAAACAGTCATTACTTGAAGTAATTTTTGTTTGGAACCTTAATGTGCCATGAGATTGTTTAATTTAATTCTATTCTTCCTTCATTTGCCTTCATGTACTTGAATGTTTCAAGAATTGAATCTATTGCTCAGACTTGGATGCTTTTTTATGCTGGTGCAGCAAGGGAAGAAATGGGCATATACCTTATCGCGATTCTAAGCTGACTCGAATTCTCCAATCCTCTCTAGGAGGCAATTCTAGAACTGCCATCATTTGTACTATGAGCCCGGCGAGAGGTTATGTCGAGCAATCAAGAAATACCCTCCTTTTTGCAAGTTGTGCAAAAGATGTAAGTACAAATGCACATGTTAATGTGCAAATATCTGATAAAGCCCTAGTGAAGCACTTGCAAAGGGAATTGACTCGATTGGAAAGTGAGTTGAGAAGTGCATTGCCTTCTCGAAGAGCAGATGCTGGAGCCCTTCTGATGGAGAAGGACCTGCAAATAGAAAAGGTAATTTAAGACTAGATCTCAATTCTACAACAACATAATTCCTCTGTAGGACCTTTTCTATTCTTTAAGAATTAGGAGACTGCAAAGTTGCACGGCGCATGGAATATCCAAAATTGCATAATTAGAGTGACCCTTATAACTGTGTTCCTGAGTACCTACACTCCAGTCATATCCACTTGCCTTGTAGGTTTTGGCTATATCACTTTTGCAAATGCTTCCTGTTGAAGTCATATTCTACTTGATATTTAAATGAGCCCATAAGTTAGTTGAGCAGGTGCGTACGTCCGATCCGATGATGGTGGTGTAAGCAGGCATCCAAAAAGGAGTGGGATTCGTGATAACTGAATTTGACTCTCTTTCGATTGACAAAAGAAAAAATATACTTTCTCCTCGTCCTATGAATTTCAAGAATGCCTTCAAGTTGTTTAGTTTAGATGCAAATTTGCAATCTCAAGGATGAAGAGTTCACAGATTCCCTACTATATGGCTGGATTCACTATAGTATATTCACTCAATACAACGCAGACCAACAGTTCAAATGGCTGCTAGAGTGCTAGTAGGCCAACAAGGTGGCACCTCTCCACAAGCAGCAACTTCTAAGCTAGTATCTCTCTGATCTGGTTACTTACATGTTTATTTGTGTATACGACTCAATTCAAATGCTCTCCCTGTGGTACACAGTGCTTTTTGCTGATATACCCTGCTCTTTGGTTCTCCCATATGTAATAATCAGTCGGAGTAAATGTCGTCCTGTTAGCTAGCGTTCTAATCCCGTTGTTTCTTTCGAGTAATATGATATAAACTTGCACTTGTAATCTCAAGCATATTTCTATTGTATAATTAATAAAACTGGGGATGCCACAAAACTTGGGTCCTCTGAATGAACATACATATTTGTGCTCATGCTCATGAATTTCTGTGTGACCCTTGTTTTTTTTATGTGTAGCTTGAGTGTGAAGTAAGGGAGCTCGCTCTGCAAAGGGACCTTGCACTGGCCCAGCTTCAGGATCTGCAGCAGGGGATGACCGACGATAAAAGTACACTTACATGGGTATGTGAGGTTACTACAGTCTACATTGCCCGACCAAGAATCTAAGCATTTTTCTGCTTATCAATCTTAGATTCATCGTGTTGTTTGCAGGGTGGTCAAGATCCTTGTTACCCTAAATTGCATATCAGAGGATCTTGGGGAAGTCTATCTTCAGGTGCCTCTACTTTGGTAGACTATCCATCAATTGGTCCTGATTCTGGAAGATTTCAAACTTCTGATTCTTCTGTGGGTCACAGTGAGAGTGTTTTTGATGAAAACTTCCTGCTTTGTGACTTTGAAGAGGATCTCCTGCCTAGAAGTTCCTCTCAGAAAATCCTGACTGAGTCTCTCTCTGATATCTCTTCTGATATGTTGAATGAGACACCCAACTCTCTTGCAAGTGATAGTCAACCTGTCAATGAGGTAATTAAGGAGCAAACTGCTGAACATTTTGAAGACTTTTGCAGGGAAGTGAGGTGCATTGAATTTGAAGGGTCAACAGTGTGTGATAATGTGAATGTGGATTCTACTCCATTATTTCCTGAGGTAAATGAAAAAACTTTGTTACCATTGGGCGACGAGAATACAGACAGTATGAATCAGGATAAAGGGTTAAAGTCACCGGGACAAGGTATGGAGACAAGTAATCATTGTGCTGCTTATTCTCCTCATTGTAAGAAAGAACAACCTTTGGCCCTCGACATAGATGATGGACTGGAATGTAAAAATGTGACTCCAGTTCATAGTGTTCCTCTGTCATGGCCTGAAAAGTCGGAGAAGGATGGGACAGAACTTGCGAGCTTGTACTCCAATGACAAAGAATTCTTTGGAAAGCTTCAAGATATTCAGCGAAAGCTTTACGCTCTGAGATCTGATGCCGATAGTGGAATATTATCACGAAAAAGTTTTGAAATTTCCATTGCGAACATTGTGGTTGATAGACATCAAGTGCCCGATACTACGTCTTTAACTGATGACCATGAAGCTGACAATAATAGATCCATCACAGAAACAAAGGAATTGACCAAGGTCGCTTGTGAGAAAGAACTTGCTAGTGCCCAGGTAAGTATTATAAAGCAAAATTTCTTCACCACTGGTACCACTCTTCTCCCACTATTCCTGTGTTGCCTTTCTCCTTGATTACCCTATAAATGTTGAGTCATGCGTAAGTTGTTCTCATATCGGGAAAGAGTTTGAGTAATGATAGCATATAAGTGTGTGTTGGCTCATAATCTATTAACCTAAGCTTTTGGGTTGAGATGTGAGTTTCATACATGCTTATATGTGGCTATCTGGTTACGAGCTTACAAGCTCAGGTTTGATCTCAGTTGCTGGGCCATTGGGTGTAGGTTTGAGTCTCCTGATGATTGTTTTCCCGACAATAAAAACCAACAACAACAAGGCCATGTCTCACTCAGTGAGGTCAGCTACATGTATCCGTAGGATACATGCACATAGGATCCGACAATTTTATTACGCTGACTGTCGGTTACCAAATACGCACTGTTCTAATCTAATCTTCTACCAAATCAGAAGATTAGATTGAGCTACAGACAATATCCTAGATAACAAGAAACAAATAACAATAAACAATAAAACACTATCTTAAACCAAGAAATTCAAACAAATATATGTATCTATCATAATTCTAACGTATGTTAATGGATAATAATGTATGTGAATGTATCGAAACACAGCAATATAGGCCTCAGACAAAAATCAAAGGAAAAAAAAAAGAAAGTTATGAAAGAGCGTATAGTGTGTTGATGCATGAACATCTGCACTTGTGTGCCTGAAAGGTACTCTTTGGAATGGCATAGAAGGCTCAAATTTTCAGTCATTTGGTAGCACTTGTAAATGTTCTACAAGCTTCTGCAAAAGATATCAGCTGCTCTATTATTACTTTTACAATCACTCTCATTAACTAACTAGAACTTCAATCTGCGATAGGTGGAGGATGAGCACATGAAGGAAAACAAGCCCATCAAGAATGTCAAAAGTGGTGGATTAGATGCCCAGGATGAATTGCGCGTTGCACCTTGGCCCTCGGATTTCAAGAAGCTCCAAAGGGAGATTATTGATCTTTGGCATTTTTGTAATGTGTCACTGATTTACAGAACCTACTTCTTCTTGGTATTTAATGATGATCCTGCAGACGCCATTTACATGGAAGTAGAACGTAGAAGACTCTCCTTCATCAAGGATGCATTTTCTTGGGGCCATGAGGCTCTGTTAGATGGCCACGTTATCACACCTGGTTCAAGGTAAGTTTCTCTTTTCCTAGTTGTCGTCTCTAGCTCCAGATACATGATTCCGCATTCGTTTAATATAACTGCATTGCACTGAACAAATGCTGAAAATCCATATATTAAAGCATAGTTCCGGAACACGATAATTCCTTAGGTAATGTGCTATATGCTACATATGGACCTTTAATCTATATGCAAATGGTCTAAAATCTGCTCCGTCTCGCACATTTGTGTTGAGTTATGTGTGAGTTGTTCCCACATCAGGGATGAGACTTACGTAATGATAACATATAATTGTGTGCTGGTTCATAACCTATCAGTCTAGACTTTTGGGTTGAGATCGAAATTGGTTTAACACATGTTTATGTAGCTATCTGGTTGCGGACTTGCAGACTCAGATTTGATCTTTATTGCTAGACCGTTGGGTTCAGATTTGAACCCCTAATGGTCGTCTTCTCAATAATTGGTATCAGAACCAATGGTTTGGTTGGGCCCACGTAATGTAACGTAAATCATGTTAATGCCCCATGTGGTTGGTGTGCGGGGACCACGTAGTGTCTAGTGTAAAGCGTGTCATCTTTCCACGTTATTAGTACACGATGTCATGGTTTCAGGGCAGTGTGTTGATGTGGTACTCACACTTAAGAAGGAGAATTGTTAAGTCATGTGTGAGTTGTTCTCATATCGGGAATGAGATCTGAATATTGATAACATATAAGTGCGTGTTGGCCTATAATCTATCAGTCTAAACTTTTGGTTTGAAATATAAGTTCAACACATTAGCTATCTGGTTAACAATTTGCACCATTTGAATTAGATGATAACTGATAAGAGAAAATATTTATTCTGATATCTATATAACAAATCACAACACAATTTAAATCTCTCTCTCCCTCATTTGTCCTACATAACCAAAAGAATCATTCTCATTGGTTGGTAATCAATTCCTTTTCCTTCTCCTCCTCCTCTCTCTTTTCCTTTGTCTCCTCTCTCTCTTCCACATTATTAAATAATATTACATAATTCATTATTTATTTTTCTTTCATATCTCATTATATAATTTATCAAATATATA
>JAOWBR010155013.1:0-12971 GCA_028571145.1 Dionaea muscipula
TATTTATCTTAGCATGAGCTTGATTCTCTTCTGACCCTGTGTACACCCCCGGTAAATGTTGTTTCAGGTAGTTGATCAGCTAGGAGGATGCGGCGGGGAGACGGCGCGCCTCTTAGGATTGATTATAGCTTTATATCTGTTTAGTATTCTGATTCATGAGTACTTTGAGATTCAGTTACTTTTGGCATGATGTATGGATGTTATGTTTTCCGCACTCTGTTGATGGTATTAGATTCATGATTTATGTTTGATCACCCATGCGCATTTTTGTTAGATCATTGGTTCACTTTTGGAGACCCATAGTATGCTGTTGTTGTTTCTAAACCGATGGTTGGGTTGGGGTTTAGGCTTGTGCGGTCCGTGGTTGGGTCCACGGGGCGTACGCCGGTCCACCGGGGTGGGGTGTGACACGTGAGGTGTGCGGAAGATTACTTGATTCCTTACATAGCTTCCACCGCACACTGTAAGAGTGTTCTTGTATTTAAACGATATACCCTAAGCTCTCATGAGAATAGAGCACAACATGACTTTGTGAGAAGACTTAACTTTCTCTTGGCACTGTGAAGTACTTACTACCCAATGATATGGAGCTTGGACCTCTGAAGAATCGTAATACTGGTGTACCACATTGCTTTTGAGATTTTTATTTGTACTTTAGTTCGATTTATGTTATTCTCATGACTTCATTTGTTCTAAATACCTTTCTCATATTGATTCTTCACTCTGTTTTCTATCTCTCTATTCCACTCATACCTTTGTTCGAGGACTAGCAAAGAGCTAAGTTAGGATGAGTTGATGTAGCCGTGAAATAGCTATATCTCCTTACCTTTTATGTGTGCTAAGTCCTATGTTTTCCCCTGTTTCTACATGATCTACGCCTCTTTTCCTCCCTTTATAGGTGTCATATCATTTCATGGAAAAGAAGGCTAGTCATCGCCATTCTCGGGAGCGAAGGCTTGAAAAACGGCAAAGTTTGGATCATGGCGCCACCATAGTTTATTGAGGATTACCCTGGCGCCATCACTTCCAAGATCACTTAAATCACCTCCTAAGATGGCCCTGAGAAGATGGTAACCAGAAAAGTTCTGAATCCATGGCACTGGCACACCTAAACAAAGCCATGGCGATGCCTTCTCTTAACTTTAAATTTAGAGATTCAACACTGTCGGCCCCGGTGCCAAAGTCATCCATTCAACCATACGATGCATCCCATGGAGTCAAGTCAATCAAAGGAAGAAGGAATATCTCTGGGAGAGTCCCTGTCTCCACGGAGCTGATTGGTCTCACCAAGCCATGGTGTTAGTCAATCCAAACTTCTGAATCCGAGATGCCACATCACCGACCCGGCTGCTTTAGGCATTCATTTGAACAATCCAAGCAGCCCATGGGGGTAAATCAAGCATTGGATGTGTGAATTTCTCGGGAAGAGGCCTTGACGCCACCAAGCAGTTATGAAGTTCAAGTTATGGCGATGTCAGACCTCTAATCTTTATCCAAGATTCAACCACGATGTCGCACATGATCCATGGTTCTCATCCATGACTAGAACATGACCTGTGGTGTCAAATCAAAGTTGAAGACGTCCTTCTCAAGATAAAAGCCCTTGATGTCATGGCGTCATTAGTCCCTGCGAGATGATGGCGTCTGAGTTTGTGGCCATCGCCTCCAGCTTATGATGCCTCCGCCAAAAGGTTGTCGCCCCGTTTTCCACTGACCTGCCTAAGTGGTTACGATTCAGTTCCTGATTTCCCTCCAACTTTCACTCCTATTTTCGAGGGATTCACTTCTTGAGCAGGTGGCTGAGATCTCTCAGTGGATAAGGATCGGGTCAACATATCTTCTCTCTCTGAAGGCCCATAAATGCCGATTTAGCTGCTTCAATTAAAGTGTCGAACTCCTGTGCAAAGACCTAGGCTAGACACTTGTGTATGCACCTTGTGACAGAAGAGTGACAAAGTGATAGCCTTGTATAAGGAGGAGTCTGACCGCACTAGTATGTTTCCCGCAGTGAGAGAGTGAGGGATTCAGAGTGTGTATTTGTTCATTGAGAACAACGATCATTGTGATCCTTGATCCTTGTGATCAACTTCTTTACAATTTAATAAAATTTCATTTCTCACACTTTTACAATCTTCCTTTACTTTTCCAATTCTCAATTCGTTGCTGCAACTTCTCCCTTCATAGCCTGGGTTCCAGTACTGATCACCTCCAAGGTTAACTCCGCGGAAGTAGTTCAGCGATCTTAGGATCGGTCCTGCCTCACAGCTGTTCCATAGTACTTGGAGTGGTTGTCGAGTGGCACTTGTCGTGGAGGTTGCAACTTGAGAGTTTGCACTTTAAATTCCAGTCATTTACAATTCTGTCATTACCATTTCAAACTTCTTTACGTTTCACTTCGCTGATTTAAAGAATCAATGATTTGATAAACCACCGTTATGGAGATTCCCTGTGGGATCGATATCTTAATTATTACGCGACGAGACAGTACGCTTGTTGTTTAAAACCCGTCAAGTTATTTTAGCGCCCTTGCTGGGGAATACCTCTTGGGTAACGCTTTTGTCAATTCATTGATTTAAATCTCAGTGAAGTTTTTTTTATTTTTGATTCTTTGTTTCTCTCGTGCCAGAAGTTGGTATTTTGTTTTGTTTTGTGCTGACAAAGGTCGTTGCTATCTATGTATGATCACAGGGTCTAGTAAGGAATCAATCCTTCAACTAGATCCTGAGATCGAAAAGACTGCTCGATGCCTTAGGAAGTAAAGTAAGCAATCCAATTTTCCAACTATTCAAATGGCTGACGGACGGGACGCAACTAATAATGCCACACGCCCACTATCTGACTATGGTTTCCCAACTGTGGAGGGGATTCAACCAGTTGTGCTCAGAGCAGCAGTGACGGCGGTAATTTTTGAATTAAAGGGGTCCACGATCCAGCTTGTCTAGAACCATGCGCAATTCCACGACTTGCCGATGGAAGATCCAAACCAGTACATCACAAATTTTCTGGCAATCTATGACACGGTGAAATATCAGAACGTGACGGATGACGCCATACGCCTACGAATCTTTCCCTTCTCTTTAAGGGATAAGCCGAGGGCGTTGCTGAATTCTTTACCGCCTAGTAGTATCACAACGTGGAAGGCCCTAGCTGAAAAATTTTTTAAAACATATTTCTCTCCCCTCTAAACCTCTATGCTACGAAAAGTAATCATAAACTTTGTGCAGTAGGATTCGGAGTCCCTTTATGAAGCATGGGAACGATTTAAGGAGGCTCTACGAGCCTGGCCACATCATGACGTACTCGTATGGCAACAGCTTCATCCGTTCTATCAGGGGCTGAAAGGCACCTATAGGGCCATGATTGATGCTACTGCTGGAGGATCGTTCATGAGAAAAAACGCGGCAAATGCCTAGTCCATCTTAGAGGACATGGCAACAAATAGTTAGCAGAATGAGTCTGAGAGGGCGGTGGCATCCACCTCTAGAAGGGCAGCGCCAGTGGCTAGCGTAGAGCCAACCCAACTATTGATCGATAACGAAGCCCTTGCTGCATTGACTACACAGTTCTAAGCTCTCAATACCAGATTATCAATGTTGGAAGTAGCTACGATATAGACGGGACCTTGCCCGATCCATGGCGACAATAGTAGTATCCAAGCGCAAGTGAAGCCCCTCTTTGCTGAACCCCAGTATGTAGAGTATGAGCCAACCGAGCCTACTGAAGAGCTTGTGAGTTACATTGGTCAGAATGGGCAGCAGCAACAATACACCCAATGGAGACGGAACTAACTTCTCTCGTGGTGGGGGGGGGGGCAAACTATGAAAATGCTCAGTAGGCGGCGCCACAGCCGCAGCCACCACCGCCACGTCAATATGTACAAGGCCCCCGTCCTCAGGGGCAAGTGAGACCCCAACAACCACAACAACCTCAATATTCTCAACAACATAGAGCTTGCCAGCCGCCACCACAATAGTATGCTCAGCCACAGCAGTATCAGCTGCGGCAGTATGCGTAGCCCGACGATGGTTCCACCGCCTCCCATCAAATTCTATCTCCAGTTTCCAAGAGTTCGGGGAGAAGTTCATCGTGTAATTTTCCAGCTCCTCCATCTTCACCAAATCCGTACCAAACCTGTTCGATGTAAAGCAAAGGGGGTGAGACCCTTTGAAATTTCATGTCCCGATTCAGCAAAGCGTACGTAGAAATCCCAGGTGTGGGAAAAGACGTCGCTACCGCAGCTATCATAACCGGGCTTCCGCCGGGACCCTTCAGGGAAGACTTATCGATGCACATGTCGAAGACCTTTAACAAGCTCCTCTAACGAGCAAAAAGGTGCATGGCATTAGAGGACCTAAACGGTAGCTCCAGAGGAGAAGCGAGCCACGAGCTCAATGCTCGTTTCACTCAAGCTCATGAGACAACCAACGATGATTCCAGTTCGGACAATCAAGATAGCCCCCGAGAACTCGCAGAGTGGGGCGGCAGGCAGGATGATTATAGGAGCTTCAAGAGTCAAGACATACGTTATAGTCAAAGCCGCAACTCGGAATTATAGTAGTGCCATGCCTACCTAGAAGACGTCAGCCTTTGGTATCCAGCAAAATAAAGACTTCTTTAAGCTATTCTAGCTTTGTTTTTTCGATTGCCTATGGCACGCTGCATGTAATCCATCAAACGTGACGAATAAAATTGGAGTTTATTTTTAATTCTTGTTGTGCTCTATGGTAAATAAATACCATACACAAACCCATCACGATAGATATACGCAATAAACAAACGCGAAACAAAAGTACAGCCGGCTCTGAAAATGTAAGAGCCTGCCGCAAAAATTACTCTGAAAATAAAAGAGTAAACGTGCATCGAAACGGAGCTCGATAAACCAAGTTCATAAGCACCCGACAACCTAACAGGATTTAAATCCTAAAGAAAAAATCAGGTCAAAGACTTAACATCCATAGCAACCAGCGACGAATCAAGTTCTTAGATGTCTGAAAGCCCAAAAAGGTTTAAAAATGGGTGCACAAATCAGGCCGGAAACCTGGTGTCCACATATTATCGCGGCGAACGCAGTCGGGTTCTTAGATGACTAAAAGCTCGAAAAGATTAATAACTGGGAGCACAGATTAGGTCGGGGACCCAACATAAATGCGTTATAAAAGATTTAAATAATTTCGTAAACTCTCGACGGATTCAAGCACGCAAGCATTCGTCCAAGGACGGCCGCCGCTCTCGAAGAAATCGGCTAAAAGGTAAGCTATTCGGGCAAAGTAATAGCCAAAAGAGTGCTGACACTTTTCCCGGCCATGAAATATCAAACCTCATGCCTTAACTCTAAAACAGAGTACGCCAAGAGGCTGGGGGGAAAATGTTAGACCCGAAAAAAATGTGTCACGTGCATGGCCGAGACCGGGACACGTGGATGAGTATGGACTCAACCACCGCCACGTGGACGCGTGGCATGGACCAACTTAGCGAAGGAGACTTACGAATGCATAAATAGTATGTACGACATTAGTTCACGTACGCAGAGGAGATTGAGCACGTGCGAGTTCAGGTCATGCACGAGGGAGAGAGAGATTGAACTCTGCCAAGGCCGATCATCGTCGGTTGACCGGTTAAAGACCCCAAGGTCGGTCGCTGACCGACCAGGGCCCCCCAAGATAGATGGCCATGCACGGCCACGTGAAGCGACCAAGGCCGATCACCCCACTAGACCGGTCACCATGATCGGTCTAGCCACTCAAGACCAGTCTACATGACCAGTCTTGCCCCCATGCACACTCAAGACTGGTCTACATGACCGGTCATACTTCTTTGCATACCCAAGACCGGTCTATATGACCGGACTTGCTTCCTTGAGTGCTCGAGGCTGGTCTTATTGACCAGCCAACTTTGGCATCTCTCCAAGATCGATCTTGATGAGCGGTCTTGTCTCCGAGCCCGGTCCTTACGGCCGGGAAACCCTCGCAGGATCGTTCGTGGATCATCTACACCTAGGACGTTGTCGTCTAGCCCCGCGCATCCGTAAGTTGGGCAACACTCTCAAGAGTGCACATCTCTCAAGAGGTATGCCCGATTTGAACCTACGTCACCCAAGCCTCTCAAGAGGTACGCCGAATTTGAACCTGCATCCCCCAGGCCTCTCAAGAGGTACGCCTCTCAAGAGATACTCTCGATTGGTACCTGCATCCCCCAGGCCTCTCAAGGGGTACGCATCTCGCAAGAGTACGCATCTTGTAAGAGTACGCATCTTGCAAGAGTACGTGATAAGTCGTGGAAAATGACTTATTTATGCTCATTTTATTATTCCGTTAGCACTTTTATTGTGAGTTTAGTTTAGTTTTATTTATGTTTTTAGTTTAGGATTTAATAAATGTTGTTGCGCTTGAAACATATTAAAAGACTTGTTTTTATGTTTATAATTTTTCATGAATTTTTACATGTCTTTCCGGAGCTTAATGGAGCGTATCGTGTGGCTCGGATGTTTAAAATAATTGAGCAAATGGACTAATGAGCATGTTGCCGCCCACTTTGAAGTTTAGCATGTAGCAGCCAATTGTATGTGAATATCTGTGTGGAGGCAAGCCAAGCGTGCAAATCAATTGAATCCACAACAGCAGCCCATCATCATGAAGGAAGTGGACCAACAGATTTAAAGAAGAGCATTCACTCACTGAAGCCACCGTGCAATTCATTAACCGCCCATGAATGCAGCAACATGTGCAACCCAGCAGCCCACCAATTTCTATCAGCAGTCATCGCACAGCAACAACAAGCATTGTAGCTTCAAGAAGGCCGTCGAGTAAGCCCAACGCAACAAGCAGTAAGAATCAGCGCAGCAGCAGCATTATACAGAGCAACGGCGAGAAGTTCAGTGCACAGGTCACGACCGTGGTCTAGTACCACTCCCGTGACAGAAGAAGAAGGTCACGCCCGTGAACTCATGTCACGGCCGTGACGGTGGCGGGACTCAATTCTAAAAGCACGCAGCCTGTGCATCGACGCGACACTCTTTTCCTTCTCGAAACCCTCGACCACGGTGACGATGGCGGGCGATTTTCAGGCGATTGACGACCGCGGAGAGAGGCCGACCATGTGGAGATTGTGATTCTCCTTCGTACCCTCGAAGATCTTGATCCGAGAGGAGGATGGTGGTGATAGTCCATCCACGTTGACGATTCCATATTTTTAATGGTTTGTATTTTTGTTCGGACTTAGGGTTCTGTATTTATTATTTTTGGTTATGATTTGCCCTTGGGATCGAACCTGCTTATTGTGAATTGTGAGACGAGTATTTTGTTTTCTGGACTATTAAAGATTCAATTTTTATTCCTTTCGTTGATTGACAACCTTCTCTAGGTTGAATTTGAATCTAAATCTGGAATTTATTTATCGTTTAATGTCTCCCTGCATATTAGTGATTTTAATCGATTAGGTTTTATAAATTGCATTTGCTGCCTTTGCACTTTTCTAGAATTTTGGATCAACAACTTGTCTGACAAACATAGTTGCCCCTTCTAGATTTGTTGTCTGCTAGCTCTTCTAGAAATCAGGATTAAAAATATGCCTGACAACCACGACTTGACGCTTCTAAATTTGCTAGGAAGTTAGCGCTTTTGCTAAACTTAGGACCTAATTAATATTAATTTCCTACGTGTGATCTCTTTAGGCAGTGTCACGTGGGAGCCGGCCAGATTTAAATCAAACCTAATCTGAACGCCCCATTTAATTTATCCAATTTAATTTCTGCATTTAATTTTCTTGCAAACAAACAAAAACCACAAAAATATTTATTTTTATTGCACTTCGAGTTGTATAATTCTTTTTAACGCTAAATATAGCTCTCCCTTAGGTTCGACAATCTAAAACTTTCTAAATCTGTACTGCGAGGTACCGTATTATTATTTGGGCAACACTAAATTTTTAGCGCCGTTGCCGGGGATCGAACCCAGGTCACCCGCGTGACAGGCTGGAATACTCACCACTATACTACAACAACTCTCTTGCATCTCGCAAAAGTATGCATCTCGTAAGAGAATGTATTTCTCCAAGACCTCGTCCTCTACGAGATTCCTACAAGGGGAACTTTTCGAAGAAAGCGAATATCGCATGAAGACGAGCCGGACGTGAATCTTGCCTAAATCCAAAAAAATGGGCCGAGCCTAAGGGCATTTCGGGGATATTCTGGAATGTTCCTTAACAAACGTCGAGGGTAAAGCGATCATTTCACAGGTACCTCTTCCAAACTCTATAAATAGAGCCCTTGACTCCCTCATTTAGGTGCGTTCTCCTGCTCGTGAAAACTCTCCAACTCAAGCATATATCTTACTTAAGCGTCGGAGGGGTATTCCCGAGATACCTACCTCGGGCCGCTGTAACGTGGAGTTCACTTTGTATGCAGGTGAACCCCAGCGGAGAAGGTTCCAGATCGAGAAGTGTTAACTGCTACACCTTATTCGTGAAGTGCTATCTGTTACACCTGGATTGCGAAGTCTTACCTGCTATACCCTGGTGGTGCGGGAGTTCCAGATCGCAAGGCGATACCCCAGTGGCTCTTGGGATGCGTCCACGTTACCGCGTCCGAAAAGTGGTGATAATAACTATGATTGAAGGCACCCCCTTGGCTGATCCTAGTTCCTATCAGCGACTCATTGGTCGGTTGCTCTATCTCACAATCTCTCGACCTGACATTATGTATGCCGTCAATCTCCTCACTCAGTTTATGCAGTGCCCACATCACCTGCATATGGAAGTCGCTGTTCGAATTTTGGGCTACATCAAGGCATCTCCAGGTCAAGGATAATTTTTCCCATCATCAAATACATTACAAATCTCAGCATATACAGACTCTGATCTGGGTAGTTATGCCCAGTCTCAACGTTCTACCACCGGTTTCTTTATTCAGCTCGAAGCAAGTCCCATCTCATGGCGGACTAAGAAGCAATCTGTCTTTTCCCGATCATCTGCTGAGGCAGAATATCGGGTAATGGCCTACACCATTTGTGAGTTGTCTTAGATTAAACGGCTACTTACTGATCTTCATGTGGCACATCCTCAACCAATGACATTATTTTGTGACAATCTAGCTGCCATATATATAGCTCGCAACCCAGTCTTCCACGAACGCACCAAACACATTGTAATCGACTGTCATGTGGTTCGTGAAAAATTGAAAGCAGGCCTTATCTCCACACATGTTCCTACAAGCTAACAACTCGCAGATGTTTTTACCAAGGCCTTGGGTCATGATGCATTTCAAGCTCTGATTCGTAAGTTGGGCATTATCAACCTCCATTCTCCAACTTGAGGGGGGGTACTGAGATAAATCAAATCATTCTAGATTCAAATCCATTATTTTTGGGTATTATCACCTGCATATCATTCTCTTTATTTTATTCCTATTTCCTTTACCTTCACTTTTGTTGGATTTAGGAAAAGTCTAACATTAGGATAGACTAAGATTAATATCTCTGTTATTCTTCTCTGCTTCACTGCATGTATAAATGTATCACCACCACTGTTGCTATGAATAATTAAGAAGTTTAATTCAATACAATCTTGACATTGTTGGCGCTTATCCTTAACTTAGAGATGGATATCGGGAATTATTTGTAATGGATCACTCAGCCTTTCGGATAAACCCGGTCCTTTTTTAGTTATATGTCGAAATACCTTATTTCATCACGATCTATCTCCCTTTTCTTAAAATTTATCTGTACTGGTTTGTTTACTTTTGCATTGTAAGAGCAAAATGTTCGTAGTAGACTCTATACAAATAGTATGAATCCGAATCGAATAGAGTAGGACCTCAACTATTAAATATTTGAGTACAAAGAGAAAAATATTGGAAATACAAATTTTACATAAAAACCCTCCAAACAAACTAGAGTGAAAACCACTAGATATAAAAGAATTTCATTATCAGAAATAGATGTTACTATCTTTGTCGGTAACAAAAAAAGATATCTGATTTAGTGAAAGATGAATGACGATAAGGATTAGGTGCATTGTTTTGTTGTTGTGGGTGGACCAAAACTAGGAGTAAGATTGGAAGTCTTACATAACTCAAAAACACCCTTTCATTTGTTATGTTGCACAAAAAAGAAACGCTAGCATTGTTGGGGCTTATTCCTTTCTTAGATATAGATATCGGGAATCATTTGCAATGGATCACTTAGCCCTTTCAGATAAACCCGATCATTTTTGAGTTATATGTTGAAATACCGTATCTCATCATGATCTATATCACTTTTTCTTAAATTTATGTGTACTGGTTCGTTTACTTTTGCATTGTAAAAGCAAAATGTTCGTAGCGGACTCTATACAAATAGTATGAATCCGAATCGGATAGAGTAGGGTCTCAACTATTAAATATTTGAGTAGAAAGAGACAAATATTGGAAATGTAAATTTTATATGAAAAACCTGCAAACAAACTAAGGGTAAAACCACTGGATATAAAAGAATTTCACTATCAGAAATAGAAGTTACAACCTTTCTCGGTAACTAAAAAAAATAAAAAAAAAAATAACTGATTTGGTGAAAGATGAATGAGGATAAGGATTATGTGTCTTGTTTTGTTGTTGTGAGGTTACCAAAAAAACGAGTAAGATTGGAAGTTTTACTGTTAAATTAAATATTATTCATGGGACTTCTATTATCAGGTCTATCTTTTGGTTGAGTTGGTTTCCTTAACATGGTATCAGAGTAGGCGTGACTAAAGGTCATGAGTTCGAATCCTGTGAGTGCGACCCTCTTTTATTTAGCACTTAGTATGAGGTGGGGCAGTGCACAGTTCAGGCTTCAAGCTCCAAAAAGGCATTCGCGTGAGGGGACATGTTAAAATAAATGTTATTCATGGGCCTTCCACCATCAGGTCTATCTTTTGGTAGAGTTAGTTTCCTAACACTTACATCACTCAAAAACACTCTTTGATTTGTTATGTTGTACAAAAAAGAAACACTAGCATTGTTGGGGCTTATCCTTTTCTTAAAGATGGATATCGAAAATTATTTGCAATGCATCACTCATCCCTTTCGGATAAACCCGGTCCATTTTTAGTTATATGTAGAAATACCTTATCTCATCAAGATCTATCTCCATTTTCCTCAAATTTATGTGGATTGGTTTGTTTACTTTTGCATTATAAAAGAAAAATGTTCGTAGTGGACTCTATACAGATAGTGTGAATCCGAATCGAATAGAGTAGGGTTTTTACTATTAAATATTTGAGTAGAAAAAGAAAAATATTAGAAATGCAACTTTTACATGAAAAACCTCCAAACAAACTGGGTTAAAAACCACTGGATATAGAAGTTAAAAACCCCTGGATATCATAAATAGAAGTTACAATCTTTCTCGGTAACTAAAACAAACAAAAATAAAAAATAACCGTTTAGGTGAAAAATGAAAGAGGATAAGGATTATGTGTCTTGTTTTGTTGTTGTGGGGGGACCAAAAAAAGAGTAAAATTGGAAATCTTACATCACTCAAAAACACCGTTTGATTTATTATGTTACACAAAAAATGAAAAACTAGTACTGTTGGGGCTTATCCATTTCTTAGAGATGGATATCGAAAATTATTTGCAATGGATCACTCGGCCCTTTCGGATAAACCCGATCCTTTTTTAGTTATATGTCGAAATACCTTATCTCATCACGATCTATCTCCCTTTTCATCGAATTTATGTGGACTCGTTCGTTTACTTTTGCATTGTAAAAGAAAAAATATTCGTAGCAAACTCTATACAAATAGTATGAATTTGAATCAAATAGAGCAGGGTCTCAACTATTAAATATTTTAGTAGAAAGAGAAAAATATTGGAAATTAAATTTTACATGAAAAACCTCCAAACAAAGTGGGGTAAAAACCACTGAACATCGAAGAAATTCATTATCAAAAATAGAGGTTACAATCTTTCTCGGCAACAAAAAAAAAATAGCTAATTTGGTGAAAGATGAATGAGGATAAGGATTCTGTGGTGTTGATGTTGTCGGGGGGGCCAAAAATAGGAGTAAGATTGGAAGTCTTACATCCCTCCAAAACATCCTTTGATTTGTTTTGTTGCACAAAAAAAGAAACACTTACATTGTTGGGGTTTATCTTTTTTCTGAGAGATGAATATACCTAGAATTATTTGCAATGGATCACTCAGACCTTTTAGATAGACTTGATCCTTTTTTAATTATATGTCGAAATACTTTATCTCATCACGATTTATCTCCCTTTTCCTCAAATTTATGTGGAGTACTGGTTCGCTTACTTTTGCATTGTAAAAGAAAAATGTTCGTAGCGGACATTATACAAACAATATGAATCCGCATAGAATTGAGTAGAGTCTCAACTATTAACTATTAGAGTAGATCAAAGAGAAAAGTATTGGAAATACAAATTTTATATGAAAAACCTCCAAACAATTTAGGGTAAAAACCACTGGATATAGAAGAATTTCACTATAAGAAATAGAAGTCATACCTTTCTCGGTAATAAAAAAAAATTAAAGGGCTTGAGGCCCAAACTAAGGGAGCTGCATTCCTCTAATTATTCTAATCTCCAGAAGAGGATTGAGGTTGTCCGAGGCAGGGTGTGCAATTTACAGGTAGCCCAAGCTAGGTGTGGGTTTGATGGAGTCCAGAAGGTGGCTTGTGATCAAACTGTGCAGGAGTTGAACTCTCTATTAGAAGCAGAGGATTTATGCTTAAAACAGCAAGAAAAGGATGATTGGGTAAAGTTGATGGATAGGAGTACGAAGTACTTCTATGGCTTGATTAAAGCTAAAACGAAGAAGATGAGGATTGGCAGCTGTTATACACGGGAAAAAATACGCCACGAGAATGGCTATAATTCCCGAATCGAAGAAGCTTATAAGATATGATATGAAGGACTATATCATCATCTGGTTAACCACTTTTCGTGGAGCAGAGTTCATCAGAACTCCGCAGTTAAGCGTGCTTGGACTGGAGTAGTCCT
>JAOWBR010155024.1:0-12967 GCA_028571145.1 Dionaea muscipula
AGTTGGCATGTTCTGTGCACGTCGTTGTTGTCCACATGTTTGATATGACTCGTGATGCATTGTTGTTGTGGGTTCTCATATATGCATTGTTGTTTGCCCACATGCTCATTCGTGACTTATTCCATTGTGTCATCTCTTGATCATGAGTATGGACTTACGGTATCATAAGTATATGTTATGAGGTGTTGGATATGATGATTACTGGTTATGTTAAGTCCAGGGATTATGTTCCCTCGGGAGTGACTCTGGCCGTATAGATTTGCCTCTGCTAGGAGGGCTATGCCCTTTAAGTGTTTGATATTTCTATTCGTCACAACGTCCTTCGGTATACCGCAGCACACGTGTTGTACCTGGACGGGTCCTACCATATTGTTACGCACTCTCAGACGCCATTCTGGTCTGGCGCGCATGGTAGGGTGGGGGATCCCTTATTTATTAATTAATGACAGGTTACGCGTGTGTGCGTGTGGTACATATATAGATGGTACCGGTTGTGTGATTTTTGTACGTATATGTGACGTACTTGACATTTGTGGTATGAGGCATGTTTGTGGAGTTGTGTGGCATGTTGTTGATCTTGCTTCAATCTCCCATGCTTCTTGTGGATCACTTTGGATACTCTTTTGTGTGTGACGGCATGATTCTTGTGATGTTTATATGATTGTTACTCATATATCTGTTGGATCGTCACACTACTTATTGTTTCTCTCCCATGAGTCGTTCTTGTACCCGTGGGATATGGCACCCTCCTATTATCACCAACCACCTCCGCGTCGCGGATTAAGGCGGTTAGAATGGTTATTTATATGTTTGATTTGGACCACTACCACAACCTCATAGGAGTCATCTATTGCATTTACATTTACTAGTATCATGCCTTATTTCCTATTCTGACCTCGTGTACACCCCGAGTAAATGTTTGTGCAGGTGATGAGTAGGTGAGCGATAGGAGGATGCGGCAGGGAGACGGAAGGCGGCCTGTTAGGACCCTTTTTGTGTCATGGACTCCTGTAGCCATGTTTTGGGGCATTCTTTTGGTATAGCATTTTTGGGAACTGTGATGATAAACTTGAAATGAACTGTTTAACTCTTTTGTCTCGTTAGGCTTCCGCTTGTGTTACCTCTTAATTTGATGCTGAGGTTTTTGAGACATAGAGTAGTTTGATGATGCATCAGCCATGTTTAGCTCATTGTTTTCATCTTGTGATTGTCATTGATGTAGATTAGGCTTGTACGGCTCGTGGATAACCTCTAGGGATTGTACGCTGGTCCACCCGGGATGGGGTGTGACAATTCTCCTCTGTTGTGGTTATTTCTGAAATCTCTTATTCTGCTTTTCTGAATATGGCTTATGAATCCCTCCTATGGTTTTTTTTTCAATTTGTCAAGTAGAATGTCTTCAAGCCGTGGTTTCAATGTGAAATTTGTATGGGAGAGTCGACAGGTAACTGTAATTTGTGGTTTGCCTGTGGAGGAAAACTTCATGGCCATGGAGGTTTCGACCATAAAAGTTGGGGCATCTATAGCCGGGGTTAAGGCTCCTCGTGGTTATGTTGCTAAGAAGAAGAGGAAGCTGATTCGTTGCTGGTTTGCGAAGGGGAGGACTCGTCATTTCGCTAATAGGGCTTGCAAATTGAAGAATTTCTCTTTTGATGACCCCATAAAGACAATCAATCTGACCCTTTCTGATGATGAAGCTCCTAGTCCTTTGAGGACAATTTGAAATTTGCTAAGAAATCTCTTAAGGAAATTTTGATTTATTGACTGCTCTCTCGAGGTCTTTTTGTTGATTTGGATATTATGTTTTTATCGTGTTTTTAGTCATACTAAACTTTTCTACCTTTATAGCCTCTTGCTTATCTTTATGCTTATTTTTCTCTTCTTTGTCTGCGTTTGTTTCATTCCCAATCTTTATAATTCGTATGACGTAAAAACCATGGGGAGAGGAAAAGGAAGTCGGAAAGGTAAAGTCACCGCTGTCGATCATGATTTGATTGATGACAAAGTACTAGCTTTTGATGATTTTACTCACGTCGCGAGTTCGGACAGTCCGGCAGTATTAAGTAGTGATAGTGAGGACGAAGTTCCAGTTAGTAGGGTTGTGCCAGTGGCATCGTGTTCGTCGAACGAAATTACTATTCGGACGACTCCATTGCCTTTTTCACCGAGAAACCCGGTGTCATATTTTGATGATGCCGGTCTTCTGAGGATACGACGGGAATATGGTATTCTAGATGCAATCGACCTCCGGATAGCTCGTCCTTTAGAGCGGGTTAACTGGAAATCTTTCGGATGAACGTCTTTCTATGAGTTCCCATACTACTTAGATTTTAGATTTTTGCTTCCGTCCCTCATTCGTGGGTACCAGAATTATTATGAGATAGCTCCTAGCCAGTTAATGCCGAACAGGTAGAGAATCCTGTTAGACTTAAGTGTTTTATGTTGGGAAAGAAAGATGGAAAGAACATGATTACGAACATGGTCGATGTCAACCGTATCTTCGAAAGAATAGGAAGCATCTTATCACGAAGTTGACGAGGAATGACCGAGATTGGAAGGACGGGTACTTTTTTATTCGAGGGGATATTTATGGAGATAAGAGCCGAGGTAGCATTCTAAATGAATGAAGATTGTTAGGCAAATGTAATAAGAATATGTATTTTTTTTTATCATTGAATTTGACTGAGACTTATTGTCTTGTTCTTTTGCAGACAAAGAGTTAAAGAATCTTCCGCACGCCAGCCTTGATGAATTTCTTGTTCGAGGTCAGTCAATCAAAGATATCGCTATGGACCATCGAGATTGGCGAGCTCTTATGACCGAATAAAGGCTTCGGTCGAACGAGTTTTAGGATTCCGCTGTGTCTTTTACAGGTACTTAGTATCCTCTTCCGAGTGGATACGATTCCTATTTATTGTTGTTGAGGTTGTTCGAAATACTCAATTTTGGTCTAGTCTTATTTCCCTCCTTGTCGGATGTGAAGTGGGCTTTTGCAGACGACATGTTAAGTAAGAAGATTGCTAGAGTTGATCCAGAAGAGATGAGGGGCAGAGCTAAGGCTGGGATTGTTGGAAAAAGATAGGTGAAATCCGTACCTGCGTCGAGCGACCTAGTTGTGGTTGCCTCTAAAACTAAGGCCAAGGATAAGAGGAAGAGGGACGATGTTGTGGCGGACGAAGGGGCGATCTCTCTACAGTTTTCCAAGGAGGCATCGCTATATGCGGATCCTGGCTCCCTGATGGAGTCGTTCGACAACCTACTTTTTCCGAAGGATCTGCAGCGTTACAAGGAGCTTGGTACTACAAAGGTGGTGGATCTGAGTATTTTAGGAAATGATAAAAGTACGACTTTTATCCTTGATCTTCTCTTTTGATCGCACAGACTTTTCTTATTCATATTTTGTGATTGACTAGGGGCAGCAAATGACGTTGTTTGCGCGTCAACAATATTCGAAGAATGTTACCAAGCTGGCTGATATTCGTATGGAACTCGAGACCCTTCGTCTATCTGAGGTAAATCTAAAGAAAAAACTTGGTCGATAGAAAGAAGTCGCTCGGCTCAATCGTGAGCTATCTGAGAAGGAGTCCGAAAACAAGCAGCTGGTCAAGGAGATGAAGGACATGGCTATGAATGTTGTGATCGAAGTGTGTGGGACATTAATGAAGGAGTTCAGGGATGATCAGGCTTCTAAGTGGGATGTTGAGGGTGATATTAAGCTAATGTAAGAGCTCTTATCTTTATCTTCTCCTCAAGATGAGACTGTCGGTCAGGATGATGAAGATCATGATGGCTTGGATGTTGCTGACCTTTCCCTGATCTTTAATGAATAGTTTATTGGATAGGTGGTGTGTCGGGTGAAAACATTCAGTCGTACGGTTCTTAAAAACTTTTTTATTGTAATGATTTATATTTATGCTTGTGATATTCGAAACTGCTTTTTGATCTAGAAATGGTACCTTTTCAAGTTCAGTGCGTTCCAACTGTTGTTGATCGGTCGACCATCTCATGCTTCCAATTTGTATACGTCTTGTCCGACAACGTCCGTTATAAGGTAAGGGCCTTCCCATGTGAGACCCAACTTTCCAGCGCCTTCCTCCTTAGTGTTTTAAAATATACGTCGAAGTACCCAGTCTCCTGGCTGGAAGGTCCTGATCCACAAAGTCTTATTATAATATCGGGCGAGTTTCTGTTGATAGATGACAATTTGTTCGATGGTAGATTCTCTTAATTCGTCGATTGTGTTAAGACTCTGAGTGAGTTGTTCATCATTGTCGTGCTCATCTGTGAATTTGGTTTTGGCAGTTGGGATCTTTGTGTCGATTGGGATGACCGCTTCCACTCCATAGACGAGTGAGAATGGTGTCGAACCTGTCGAGTTTCGAGCGGTAGTTCGATACGACCACAATACTCCTGGCAATTCATCCACCCATTTGCCTTTGGGCTTATCGAGTCTTTTCTTGAGTGTTGAGATAATCGTCTTGTTTGTAGACTCGACCCGTCCGTTGGCTTGAGGGTACCTTGGAGTTGAGAAACTTAGCTTTATTCCCAATCTTTGCAAAAGTCTTGGAAATTAAAACTAATAAACTGTAAACCGTTCTCTGTGACAATCTCCTTCGAAATCCCGAATCGGCAGCTGATGTTCTTCTAGATGAAGTTCTATACCTCCCTGTCTCGAATTCGTGCGAATGCTTCCACCATGACCCATTTAGAGAAATAGTATATTAATGCTAACATGTAGACCTTCTGTCCTGGAGCAGTCAGATGTGACCCAACCATTGTCCATCCGCCACTTCATGAAAGGCCATGGTAATAAAATGGAGCTTAGTCGTTCTGGTGGTAGATGAGACACTTGGGCAAAGCGTTGGCACTTATCACATTTTTGGACAAAATCGACTGCCTCTTTCCACATCGTGGGCTAGGAGTACCCGAAGGTTAGAGCTCGGCTACTCAGGCTTCGTCCCCAAAAATGATTTTCATATTCCCCTTTGTGGAGGTCTGCCAAAATTTGCCTAACTTCATTAGGTCGAGCGCATTTTAGTAACGGCCCTCCGTATGACTTTTTGTAGAGTTGATCTTCAAAAATTGTTAAGCGTGAAGCTTTCAATCTTATCTTTCTGGCCTCTCTTTTATCCAAGGGAAGTGATCCGTCGGATATGTAGGAGAACAATGGGGTTTTCTAGTCTACTTCGCCGGATACAACCTCGAATACTGTCTTTGGCTCTATTCGTGTTGCTAGCCATTGGAGATAAACAATTGGTATAGTGATATTGTCCTTTGATTGTATAGATGCTCCCAAGTTGGCTAGTGCATCCGTGTGGCTATTCTCTTCTCCGAGGACCTGATTTATTGAGAAATCTTCAAATTTTCCTTGCAGTTCCTTGACCAGGTCCTGATAGGCTATCATTTTCGGACCTTTGGCTTGATAGGAACCTTTCACTTGATTCACTACTAGCTAAAAATCTGAAGTGATTTGAATTTGTTTGGCTCCGAGACTGAGTGCAAATTGTAGACCTGCCACCAGTGCTTCGTACTCGGCTTCGTTATTAATCGCTCGGAAACCACAATGAATGACCTGCTAAAAGATATCCCGTCTGGGGAGGAGAGGATGATCCCGAGGCCGCTTTCCCTTATGTTGCTGGCTCCGTCGACCGAAAGCTTTCATACGGTACTAGTTCATTTGACAGCAAGACATAATTCGATTTCTGCTCGACAGAGAAATCATTGATAAAGTCGACTGAAACCTGAGATTTCACTGTCGTTCTTGATTCGAAAGTGATGTCATGCTCTGTAAGTTCTGTCACCCATTTGGTGATCCGTCCGGACAACTAGGATTTATAGAGGATGCTCTTCATCAGGAAGCTTGTCACAACCGTTATAGGATGCCCTTGAAAGTAGGGTCTTAATTTTTGCATGACCGTGACCAAGGCGAGGGCAAGCTTCTCGAGCTGTGAGTAGAGTGTCTCTGCATCGAGTGAGGTTTTGCTCATGCAGTAGATTGGGTGATGTCTGTCGTTCTCTTCGTGGACCAGCACCGAGCTTACAGCAGTTTCTGATACAACTAGGTAAACATAGAGCCTTTCTTGATCGAGCTCTTTTGAGAGATGGGGTGGATGGGCCAGATATTCCTTTACCTATTGGAGCTCTTTTTCACATTCGGCCGTCCACTGAAAATCTTTGGACTTCTTCAGAGTTGCGAATAAATTCTTGCATTTATCAGATGATCTTGAAATAAACCTGCTCAAAGCTATGAGTCGTCCGATGAGTTTTTGGACTTCTTTGACATTTGCTAGAGAAGTAATGTTCTAGATGGCTCGAATTTAATCCAGATTTACTTCGATCCACCGTTTGGTGATGAGGAATCCGAGAAATTTCCAGGAGGAGACTCCGAACGAACGTTTGGTCGGATTGAGCTTAATGTTGTACATCTTCAGTATTTTGAAGGTCCGTTCGAGATGGATTAAATGTTGGTCGGACAAAAGGTATTTGACGAACATGTCTTCTATGTAGACTTCCATGGTTTTACCAATCTAATCAGCGAACATCTTGTTGACAAGTCTTTGGTAAGTTGCGCTAATATTCTTTAATCCGAATGACATCACTTTATAGTAGAAAATCCCTCTTTCAGTGATGAAGGATGTCTTTTCTTGGTTGTCCAGATGCATGAGGATCTGGTTGTACCTAGAAAAACCATCCATGTAGTTGAGTAGTTCATGACCTGCTCTGGCATCCACCATTATGTCAATATAAGGTAGCGGGATGGGGTCTTTAGGGCAAGCCTTGTTCAAATCAGTGAAATCAATGTCGACCTGCTACTTCTCGTTCTTCTTCCTGATGACTACTATGTTGGATAGCCAATCAGGATTATGGACTTCGTGTACTAACACAACGTCAAGCAACTTTTGAATTTATTCGTTGATGATCTGATTCCGTTCGGCTGTAAATTTTCTTCTTTTCTGCTTGACAGGAGAAAACTTAGATTGACATTAAGTTGGTGCATGCAAATCTCAGGGTTGACTATAGTCATGTCTGTGTGTGACCAAGTAAAGCATTCTTTGTTGGCCATGAGAAACTTTATTAGTTCGGTGCGAATATCGGGATCTAGCTGAGATCCCACCTGTGCCTTGTGATCCGGATGTTCTGGATCATTCAACACCTCATCGAGTTCCTCCACGACTGGTTCCCCAACTGAAGTAGGAGGACTCAAATTCTGTAATTGCTATAAGGGATTAGATATCGCTCGAAGCATGCTTTGATAGCAGGCTCTAGACACCCTTTCAATGTCGTTGATCTCCCACACCCCCATTTAGTTGGAAACTTAATGGTTTGATGATAGGTGGACGGGACGACTCGCATATCATGAATTCATGGTCTTCCCAAGATCGCATTATACGAAGATGGGCAGTCAACTACTGAGAGCTTGGTGTTCTTGTTCACCCCTTCTGCATAGATGGAAAAGATAATATCTCCTAAGGTGTATTTGTGTTCTCCACTGAACCCGATGAGTACAGTGGGGTGTCGGACAATCGACTCCTCGTCTATCCCTATCTCCCTCAAGGCAAAGAGGAACAAAACATTAGCCAAACTGCCATTGTCAATCAGGATCCTTCTGACAAGGCAGTTGGGAATGCTAAGTGAAATGACTAGGGCATCATGGTGTGGATAGTGTAATTTGTTTGACTCATTGTCTACGAATATGATGGTCTGGCCTGTGGCAAAGGTCGAACGAGGTTTAATGTGTTGTAAATGGACAGTAGTTTCCCTTACATGCCTTTGTCAGCGGAATAGGTGATTCTGCTGACATCCGACCCACCAGAGATGCAATTTGTTACCTTCTTGTTTTACAGAGGCTCTGACGTGGTGCTTCCCTTGTCTTCCCTATCTTGATTCTTCTTCTTCGCCCTAATCTCCTTGGCCTTTTCGGATAAGAATTCAGTCAGATGTCTGCGCTTAAGGAGGGAGGCCACTTCGAATCGTAGCGCAATGCATTCCACAGTTATATGACTGTGATCTTCATGGAATTCGCACCTTTTGGTGGTATCTCTTTTTCTAAATGAATCAGGCTTCCTGTTCGACCATTTGGCTGTATCTCTCATTGATCGCATGATAGCCACAACTTCCAGTGGTTCGCTGTTTAGATCGTAGCACGGGTCATTCAGTCGTTCAACGACTTTCATCCTGTCGTATAATCTAGACTCTCTCTTTGATTTCTTATGCTGAACGTTGAATGGCCCATTATTCTGATGTCGTTCGAATGCTTCGTGATCGCGTTAGTTGAAATGCCGATCGAAGGACTGATCCTTCCTTCGATCATAGCCAACCTCATTTCTTGAGTATTGATTGAAAGGTTAATTTACTTCGTCTTCTTCCCATTTGGTTTGCGCCCATGCTTTGGAGAGCACATATTCCATTGTTTTACACGAATATTTTGTCAGCTCTTTGTAGAGATCGGATCTTGGTAACAACCCTTTATGGAATATTGTGATAGCAGTCTCAACATGACAGTGTGGTATCGACACCTTCTCCCGATTGAAACATCCAACGAAGTCGCATAGGGGTTCTCCTTTCCATTGTTGGACGCGGTAAAGGTCATCCGTCATTTTGGCTATCTTTCTGCTACTTGCAAAATGCTCTATAAAGATATCGGTTAGCTATGCAAATGAAGAGATAGATTGGTTAGGATGACTTGTATACCACTGTAGGGTCGGGCCTACGAGACTAACACCAAATCCTTTGCACATGCAGGACTCTTTGATGTCGTTTGGGATCGAAGCTAATAGCATCATTTGCTTGTATTGTGCTATATGATCTTCCGGGTCGGTTGTCTCATCGTACGATTTGATACTGGGGAAGTTGAATTTTCTTAGCATGTCGATTGTCGTAATAGCTTCGTTGAACAAAGAGTCCGCAAAGCTACTTGGAAAGGCCTTCTTGATGAGTGTTGGTACTCCAAGGATTCTTTGGATCAGGAGCCTCTATCTGAGTTAGCCATTGGGTTAGATCTTGATCGTACACCCGAGTTCCCGCAAGAACATCATTGTGGTCAGTATCTGTTAGCGTTGGAATATGACCTCTCCCTAATGACGGAGAGGGTTGAGGGGGAGGTTGAGAGGTAGAAGAGATCATGGGCCCTAAAACCCCGTTAGTTCCTACTGCGGACAGAGATGGCGTGTCGAATGGCTGCATTGGGATGGATGTGGGTCTGATCCGCAATCCAGTGGAACGAACTGATGTCAGGAAAGATGCGGACAAGGTTTCAAGCTGATTCTTTAATGCTTAATTTTCTTGTCGTACGAAATTATTTTCTGACTCCAAGGTGCGTAGGCGTTAAGCACTCTCTTGGACTTAGGTTGTCAAGAGAGCCAGTTGTTTGGCGAAGTCGGCTGGCTGCCCATTGGTAGTCTGGTTATTAGCAGGATCCATCTTGTCTTATTTTCTCAACAAAATCTTAATTATCGTGCACCAAGTACGTTAGGGCCTCACGGTGAGCGTCAAATTATTCGCGTCAAATATTGCAGGGATGATGATCGCTGGAAAGGTCCTGACCAGCTGGGTCTAACAATCAAAGAGAGATGAAAATATCGAATAATCGAAGAATATTCTAAAGAGATTAATGAAAGAAAAGAAACGAGAGGATGCATAATTCCTATGATGGAATTGATAACGTGTCGCACGAACGGCTCTCCAGAGAAGTCGTTGATCGCTCATAAGTTGTCTGAGTGGATCAAGGATGTGGTCCTTAAAGATTTGCTTCAGACTCATCGAACAGAGGAATGGAGGATGATCGTGTGATTAAGATCTTGATCTTTCTTCGAGCAGAGAGAGGGAGAGCGTAACTGCTTTAGAGCTCAGTGAGATGGTAGGTATCAAATGAATCCAGGGTTTCGAAATGATAATGTATATATAGACACGAATAGTCGGTTGGTAGTTTGAAGATAGTTTGTCAAGACTGGTTCTTGGTTTGTTACATCCTTGACTGAGTCGTTCGAAAGGTAGATGATCTGTTATAACCGATTATGTGTGAGAACTGTGGGTTTGTTATAACTGAATGTACATTCTGTTACTTTGATCTTATCCTCTTACTGAGGCGATAGTTCGACTTGGTTAATCTGGGCCTACTGAACCTGGATCCGTATGGTTACGCTTTGGTTTGGTTGAGCCATTTATGACTAAACCCAATTTTTACCAATACACCCCTTCCCCTGCCTGGACGCTGACCAGCATTCCCGGAGCTCTACCCCGTCGTCCGACCAGAAACTGTCGGATCTTTACTTTCTGCCCGACACGGCCGTGTTGCGTTAAAAATGTCTGTGCCTGCCATCCCTGCCCGGAGTCTCCCCCTACTCGACACAACCGTGTTCACCTAACATGTCCGTGTTCATACAGCCAGACACAACTATGTTGCTCCAACACGTCTGTGTCTGACCCTACTCAGTCGTTCCCTACCCGACACATCCCTGCACGGAACGCCTCCAACACGCCCATGTTCCTGACATGCTCCTGTCATACCATGTTCAGCCATACCTTGCTCGGTAGTGCCCTGCCTGGCCACGTTCTGCCTGGCACGCCCGTGTTCTGTCCAACACGGTCGTTCCCTTCTCGGCCTTCTCCATTTTTTCATGCCTTTTGTAAGCGACCTTGCTAAGTCGTAGCCTGCCTAGTCACCTTGACCTGGTGCACCGAGTTAATCTTAATCGACGTCGACTTCTTTGCCACCTCACTCTCCTTGATCTTCCCAGTTCTACTCTCATACGAGCGTCTGGACCCTTCACGCACATGCTGACTTAGTCATCAGAGTGGTCTCTCCGGATTCATACCTCGGGATACCCTCTGACCTGTTTGTTCATCCTTCTCAGGCCACGACGCACGTAAACAGATCGAAATCACCTCCATATCACCGTTCACTCCTCCCCCGAGCTGACCAGGTCTTCCGTCGGCCGGAGTCATCTCAGCTCGATCGGACTGGGATTTTAATGTCTAAGCCTAGGATTTTCTAGCTGCAACAACTAGCTCATATTGATTCTTTAAAGCATTTTTGTGAAGGATGTGTCATTGGAAAACTGCCTAGAAATAGTTTTACAAAAGAATTAGTTCTTCATTCAAGACAGATTCTATTGCTTTTTCATACCGACATATGCGGACCGATCACTCCATTATCACATGACGAGAAACGTTATTTCCTCAGCTTTATTGATGATTTTAGCAGGAAAACATGGGTTTATTTTCTTAAGGAGAAATCAAAGGCCTTTAATGCATTCAAGAAGTTCAAGGCTATCGTGAAGAATGAAACTGGAGAATCCATTGAAGCTTTGCGATCAGATCGAGGAGGAGAATTTGCATCCAAAGCTTTTGAAGACTATTGTCAAGCATATGGCATTAGAACATTCTTAACAGCTCCATATTCCAAACAACAAAACGGAGTGGCGGAAAGAAAGAACGAGACCATTTTTGATATGGTAAGAAGTATGTTGAAGGGTAAAGAGATGTCAATTGAATTATAGGCGGAAGTCATGTCTTCCACAGTCTATATACTAAACCGGTGCTAATAAAGAATGTTGAAGATATGACTCCGCAAGAAAGGTGGAATGGTATGAAGCGCAATGTCTCTCATCTTCGTGTATTTGGATGTCTAGCTTATGCCCATATTTCAAACCAGAAAAGATCAAAGCTTGATGACAAGAGCTCTGTGTATATTTTTGTTGGGTATAACAATCGTTCAAAAGCGTACAGGTTATATGATCCAAAAAGATCGAAAAATTCATATGAGCAAGGATGTGGAGTTCCATGAAGAAAGCTCTTGGAATTGGGACACCAATTTGAAGATGTGCTCGGAAGAAGCTAATGATAAGGAGATAGTTGCTAAAGTAACACCCCCAACATCACCCAGATCAGCATCTCTGTTGACCCTTGATAATTGATGTTTTGATGATAACAAGCACTTGATATGTTTGATGTATTGGTTTGTTTTGTTTTGATAAGTGACAGGTTCAAGACTATGGAATGACAACTTTGGATGAGCTAAGGTTGATCTTATACTAGACGTCTGCTTCATAAGGATTGTCCACGTCTGATTCAAGATAATACACGACTGCTTGATGAAGCTTCCATGGAGTCACACGTCTGCTTTGCATGTCTGATTCAAGCATAAAGTCTGCTCAATGAAGAAAGTATGAAGGCCACGTCTGGTTCAAGCTTATGCACATCTGATCCATATTCATGGAGAACAGATGTTGGAGTGTCATGAAGATTTGAAGAATCGTGTGTGTCAAGTCACATTGCTTAGGATCCAATGTAAGGATGTTTTATACTTAATCTTATTGCCTAGATCAGTCTCATGAAAGATCAATATTCACACATACATACAATTTTGATTTTTACAAAATCTGTTTTAAAGTTTCTGAAATTCTGCTCAAGGAGTCGACCCCACCTCAAGAGCTGGGCAGAACCGATTTTCACTAGAATTTCATAAATATGTCCAATTGTTTTTAATCCTTATCCAATATGTTTTAATTGACTTAAGACATATTTTGAAGAATATTTCGTGACATAATATCATTGGATATTGAGATTTACAAATGATTTGAAGAGGAGATTTTATTTTGGAAAGATTGAGTTTTAAGAATATATGTGTTAGAAATTTCCAAAATCTGATTGATGCAATCTTTATGTATATTTTAAAAACGAATTTCTTTTGTTTTCAACATGGAAACTTCGTCTATTTAATGGATGCATCATCAGACTTGCCTAGCACGAAATTTCAAGCTTTTTATGTGATGATCTTCAAAGTTCTTTTCATGATTAAGTGCTAGCAAGTCATCTAGAATTTTGCAAACAACGTTCTATTGTTTTCAATGATCTTACACGATTGATTCATCTTGGAGATAGGTTTGAGCTTTACGATTATGTGTTTGCATCCAATAGTTGAGTTGTATTGATTATTTGCCTAGTCTAGAGAGGCATACTCCTCACA
>JAOWBR010155035.1:0-12967 GCA_028571145.1 Dionaea muscipula
GTTATAATTAAGGTTGTATTCGATATTGATACTCTTATGTTATCCTAGAATTATAATTCACATTTCTCACTCTTTACCCTTTTTACCTTTAATCCTACTTTCTTATCAGACTTTAATTAATTAATTTATTTTTGATCAGTGAAAAAGAGAAATTTTATTGCAATTATAATGACATACATTTACAATAAAGTTTAATTTATAGGGTGATAAATGTTACATCGCTTTTATCTACATCCCTAATGTGGGAAACAAAATTTTCCTTACACATTATTTCCTTCACAATTTTACCATTACGATGAGCTCACTTTAACTATCAATTTTCATTCACTCGGAAATGGTTTTCTCGTACCGTTATCACGAGCTATTCTCCTCATGGCCAAGAATGAGTTACAATTTAGAAACTCGGTTTTCGACATGCAGATCCCACATTATTTTGGCCTTCAAGTTAGCCAAAAAATTAACCCAGAAAACCTATATTTCCAACATTTGCCAAGTCTTGGAAATCAGTCTGCTTCTCATCCTAAAATGTCACAAGCCATTGGCATTGACCCACTTTCACACCATTTATCAATTTGATCAACTGTATATTTACTTGAAAAGAATGTTTAATTTAACACTATATCACAACAAATGAACTTTAACCACTACTAATACCACGCTTGTTTGAGAATTATTAGTAAATAAGTTGCTTTCATATTAATAACATGCCAAATATATTACAATATACATATTTTCTAGTGTCTAGAATTCATATTTATATTATTGATGACATTTTTTGCTGTCTTTCTGTTCATTCAGTGGATATTGTGTATGGCTCTGGATGTTGTAGCCTTGCTGGCATTGTTGCATGTCTCCTATTTTGCATAGGTTGCGGGGTTGCTGCTGAGCTTAATTTATAAGGTGGAGTGCTGTTAGCTTGTTGTGTATTTTGGGTGGCTCTGGAGGCTGGGCTTTTTTTTTCGTATAGCAGTTTGCTTATCTTTCTTTGGTTTGATGTGCGACTCTTTGGCATAAAAAAAAAAACCGGCTTACAATGCCTCACAAAAGAAGAAAAGCCCAAAGTTGCAGGAGAAAAGCAAACCTTCCCATTCCATTAAATGTTAGCATTGCCTAAAACCTGACGATCACAAGTTGACCGGATTTCACCAATTTGGGAAGATCCAAAGAGGACATAAACCACGTCCAACCCCATTTGCTCAAATATTCAAACGGACATCTGATGAACCAAGAAAAGAGCTCTTGGACCTGATGGAGTCCCACAACATATTCATGAAGATCAACCAGAGAGGAGATGTCTTTGCACTACTATATGGTTGAAATGGAGCAGTGGAAATAGATAATTCCTATTGTAGACACAAGGAATGAATTGAAATGGGAGAGCTCCTGCAAAACACAAAGATTAATTAGCAAAGATATAAAGCATGTCCAACCCCATTTTTGTAGTATATATTATTTTTTTCTCTTCTATTGTTCTCTTCGTAGGTTATTTTTTATTAACCAAAGGCTAGGATTTGATCTCCTAGTGAGATCAATTAATGGTTCATGTTTACGAAGGCAGGTCAAAGCATCACGTACATGATTTCTTTTTCTATTTTGGTGTAAATTGATAACTTTGCTCTATGACAACTTTTTATTTTTATTTTTATTTTGGTTTGTGACTTGCTGGTTGGTTGTGGTTGATTTGCACAGCAACACAATCGGCTAGCAACAATTGTTGTAGGCTTCATCTCCAGCAGCATGCAGCAGTTGTAGAAGGTTGACCTAGAGGCGCAACGGCCTCATCCGGCTCTAGGAGTAGTAATTCAACTTAAAGGCAATTTTGTTATTTACCTTTTTTGCTTAGGTTGCGTCACTTTCAACACATTTTTTTTTTCTTTTCCTTTGTGTTATTTTATTATGTTATTTTGTGAACGAGATTCAAGAGATATATATGTTATAATTAAATAGTGGTGATGGGATTGCCGATTTAAAGGTGTTGGTGATTTTACGCGTGTAAAAGTTATGCTTGAAATTGTGTGAGCTGTCAAGTAGGGGGCAGCAGTTTGACATGTGCCCATTTAAAATTGTGTATAAAATCGGATGCATCATGAAAATGATCAAATCCAATTTTATTTGAAAGCTAACATCCTGAGGGACATGTTGACATAAGGTTCGACCCTAGTCAATTAGTATCTTAGGAGATAAAAATCATACAAGTCGAGTAATTTACATGGTGTTCTCCCAAGTGACTAGGTATTACCCCCAATTTGTGAAATTCATAACATCTTCGATTCTTATCCGATTGGGACGTTCTATATATATTTGGAAATGTCTTGAAGGGATATAAAACTTTTGAAGTATAAAATTTTCGATAAAAAGTCGTTTTGAGGTTAAAAAATTATGAAAACAATAGGTGTGTAAAAACCGTACCCCGGAGGGGGCTTTGAGCCACTGTTGATCAATTTCCTCAGAGGAAAGATCGGTTTGATTATGAAATTTTTTCCGTTAACTAGTCCATGAGTTGGTCTAATATTAGAAATATTTTGGTTATTTTTTAAGGTCAAAAAAATATTTTTTGAAAATATTTTAGAGAGGACAGAAAACTGATTTTTCTGATTTGAAAATATGGAGCTGTTTTGAGATGCTTTTTGGGTTGAAACATGGTTAGTCGGCTACTAAAACACATGATAACCACACTAATCGCATGTCATCAGGTACGACATGAGTTTTACAAGTATGATCATAAGCATGATGTGGCATGGCATGGAAGCCGAGAGACTCAAACACATCGAGAGACATGCATGATTCATACAAAGAAAGCATTTAAAATGTCATGCACACACGTATGCATAATTTTCGTTCCCCTACCTTTAAAACAAAGTGTAAGAATTCTGATAACGTTGAACGTGATATTCGGCAAGCAAAGTAATCTTGCTATCGAGCATATTTATGCCCGATGGATTGGATTGTGTAAATCGAGAACGGTGGGTAGTGAGTTTCACTCTGATAGTTTCACTCGAGACTCAATAAAATAAAAAACATGTCAAAGAGACATTCATGCATGGGTTTTCATGGCTTAGAAGTGTGAATAATGTTGAGAAGAGAATTTAGAGATTTTGTGGTATTCTTAACAAGGAGAGTGAGGACAGAGTTATACCTTGGCTCCTCAAGGGTGAGGAGGAGTGAAATATCGAGCTAGGACGCTTAAAGTCTTCAGGGACAGGAGGAAAATACGGTTGGTCCGAGGTTGTGCCGGATGTAAGAGACGTCTTGGGTCATAGAAAAATATTGAACAAGCATGAGAAAGTTTAGAACTCAAAGGAACAAGGTTCCCCTTGAAATTTTGGTAGATTTTTATGTGAGTTTTCGAAGATGTGGGAGTGCTCCTTGGTTATTCTTCCTAGATTAACCAAGGAAACAATAAGATGAAATCAAAGACAAGGAGAAAGGCGATGGATTCCTGGAAAACCAAAGAAAAACAAGTGGGAATGCCACATGTTCTCTCCTCCTCTTTTCCTCTTATTCTTGACCCAAGATTTAGAAAAAATGAACATCCCCCTCTTCTCCATTATAGAATTATTAAGATTTTTTTGAGATTTTTTAGTTTTTTAATGTAAAAATAAAAATTGGACAAAATCTGAAAATTATTGACCGGTCTATTGATGGCGCGTCCCATCAGGCTGATTGATTGACCGGTCTATTAAAGACCATCAGCTAATTCGATATTGGTAATATTTTGAAATGATATTTACCGATCTAAAATATAACAGGTCCCATCGGGACTGATGATCTTGGCATCCTTGAGAAAAGTTGTGAACTGATATTGAATGGTAAATGAATTTGGATATGTAAACTCATTCTATTCGAATCCCTTAGGTCTGTAAACGTTATTTCTGAAGCAAATGAAAAATAAAGCTGAATTCTCCTTGCCTAGCAAACCTGTTTCTCTCCTTGCTGAATCCACTGTTCTCCTTTCCCATCAACCTCCTGATAGCAGCACCGAGTGGAGATGCTCTGCAAATCTGCAACTCCATTGCCTTGCTCCCTCCCATCAGGCGTCCAGTCTCAGCTGTAACTCTCCTCCACTTCATTGATTAATCAACTCATCTCATGTATGAGATGACGAGCTCGGAAGCCCTATTCTAGCCCCTCAGAGTCGAAGAGTAGATCAGTTATGGTGAGCTTTGGATTTGGATAAGCGAGTTTCTGTTGGAGGTAAGGTGAGGGTTTTAAGGGAGGGATTGATAAAGAGGATTTTGTGGGGTGAGTTGATTGGGGATGCCTTGCCCTGGTGGTTTTTATTTTGGCTCGGGATTTGTCAATTGTGTTGGAGTTCACATACCTTGTTTCTGGTTCTCAATGTCATGCTACTCACATTTCTGGTTTTGATTTAGTGAAGAGGTGATTTTTAGGGATTGGATCCCCTTTAAAGCTAGATAAAAAGAGGAATGGATAGTTTCTGGTCAAACTAGTTTGATTTATTGAAAGTGGTTATTTTGGTTCAAAAATCATGAAATTTGGTAGAAATGTTAATCAACGTGTCTACTTATGATCTTAAAAATATCGTTGTATTTGACCAAGTGGTTTGAAGTTATGCTTGAAATCGTGTGAGCTGTCAAGTAGAGGCGTTAGTTTGACATGTACCCATTTAAAATCATGTTTATAAAATCAGATACATCATGAAAATGATCAAATCCAATTTTATTTGAAAGCTAACAACATGAGGGACATGTTGATATAAGGTTCGCCCCTAGTCGATTAGTATCTTAGGAGATAAAAATCGTACAAGTCGAGTAATTTACATGGTGTTCTCCCTAGTGACTGGGTGTTACCTGCAATTTAAGAAATTCATAACTTCTTTGATTCTTATCCGATTGAAACATTCTTTATATCCTTGGAAAGGTCTAGATATAAAACTTTTGAAGTATAAAATTTTTGATAAAAAGTCGTTTTGAGGTTGAAAAATTATGAAAACAATAGGTGTGTACAAACCGTCCCGTGGAGGGGGCTTTGAGCCAATGTTGATCGATTTTCTCAGAGGAAAGATCGGTTTGATTACGAAAATTTTTTCGTTAACTAGTCCATAAGTTGGTCTAGTATTAGAAATTTTTCGACTATTTTTGGAGGTCATTAAACTATGTTAGAGAGGACAAAAAACAGAATTTTCTGATTTGAAAATATGGAGCTGTTTTGAGATGCTTTTTGGGATAAAACATGGTTAGCCGGCTACTACAACACATGATAACCACACTAATCACATGTCATCTGGTACGACATGAGTTTTACAAGTATGATCATAAGCATGATATGGCATGACATGGAAGTCGAGAGACTCAAACACATCGAGAGACGTGCATGATTTATACAAAGAAAGTGTTTAAAATGTCATGCACCCACGTATGCGCAATTTTCGTTCCCCCACCTCTAAAACAAAGTGTAAGAATTTTGATAACGCTGAAAGTGATATTCGGCAAGCAAAGTAATCTTACTATCGAGCATCTCTACCCCCGATAGATTGGATGGGTCAATCTGAGAACGGTGGGTAATGAGTTTCACTCTGATAGTTTCACTCGAGACTCAATAAAATAAAAAACATGTCAAAGAGACATTCATGCATGGGTTTTCATGGCTTAGAAGTGTGAATAATGTTGAGAAGAGAATTTAGAGATTTTGTGGTATTCTTAACAAGGAGAGTGAGGACAGAGTTATACCTTGGCTCCTCAAGGGTGAGGAGGAGTGAAATATCGAGCTAGGACGCTTAAAGTCTTCAAGGATAGGAGGAAAACACGGTTGGTCTGTATTTGTGCCGGATGTAAGAGGCGTCTTGGGTGATAGAAAAATATTGAACAAGCTTGAGAAAGCTTTGAACTAAATGGAACAAGTTTCCCCCTGAAATTTTGGTAGATTTTTTTGTAGGTTTTGGAAGATGTGGGAGTGTTCCTTGGTTGTTCTTCCTAGCTTAACCAAGGAAACACTAGGATGAAATCAAAGATAAGGAGAAAGGCGATGGGTTTCTGGAAAACCAAAGAAAAACAAGTGGGAATGCCACCTGTTCTCTCCTCCTCTTTTCCTCTTATTCTTGACCCAAGATTTAGAAAAAATGAACGTCCCCCTATTCTCCATTATAGAATTATTAAGATTTTTTTAAAATTTTTTATTTTTTTAATTTAAAAATAAAAATTTGACAAAATCTGGAAATTATTGACCGGTCTTTTGATGGCGCGTCCCATCAGGCTGATTGATTGACCGGTCTATTAAAGACAATCAACTAATTCAATATTTGAAACATTTTGAAATGATATTTACCGATCTATAATATAACAGGTCCCATCGGTACTGATGATCCTTGCATTCTCAAGAAAAGTTATGAACTGATATTGACCGGTAAATAAATTTGGATATGTACACTCTGTCCATTCGAATCCCTTAGGTCTGAAAATGTTTTTTTTGAAGAAAATGAAAAAAAAGGTTGAATTCTCCTTCCCTAGCAAACGTGTTTCTCTCCTTGCTGAATCCATTGTTCTCCTTTCCCATCAACCTCCCGATAGCAGCACCGAGTGGAGATGCTCTGTAACTCTACAACCTCGCTCCTTCACATCAGGCGTCCACTCCCAGCTACAACTCTCCTCCACTTCATTGATTAATCAACTCATCTCATGTATGAGACGATGAGCTCGAAAGCCCTCGACTAGCCCCTCAGAGTCGAAGATTAAATCGGTTATGGTGCGCTCTGGATTTGGATAAGCGAGTTTCTGTTGGAGGTAAGGTGAGGGTTTTAAGGGAGGGATTGATAGAGAGGATTTTGTGAGGTGAGTTGATTGGGGATGCCTTGCCCTAGTGGGTTTTGTTTTGGCTCGGGATTTGTCAGTTGTGTTGGAGTTCACATACCTTGTTCCTGGTTCTCAAAGTCAAGCTACTCACATTTCTGGTTTTGATTTAGTGAAGAGGCAATTTTTATGGATTGGATCACCTTTCAAGCTAGATAAAAAGTGGAATGGAAAGTTTCTGGTCAAACTAGTTTGATTTATTGGAAGGTGTTATTTTGGTTCAAAAATCATGAAATTTGGTAGAAATGTTCATCAACATGTCTAATTATGATCTTAAAAATATCGTTGCATTTTACCAAGTGGTTTGAAGTTATGCTTGAAATTGTGTGAGCTGTCAAGCAGGGGTGGTAGTTTGACATGTGCCCATTTAAAATTATGTTTATAAAATCGGATACATCATGAAAATGATCAAATTCAATTTTATTTGAAAGCTAACAACATGAGGGACATGTTGACATAAGGTTCGCCCCTAGTCGATTAGTATCTTAGGAGATAAAAATCATACAAGTCGAGTAATTTACATGGTGTTCTCCCAAGTGACTGGGTGTTACCCGTAAATTGTGAAATTCATAACTTCTTCGATTCTTATCGGATTGGGGCATTCTTTATATCTTTGGAAAGGTCTTGAAGAGATATAAAACTTTTGAAGTATAAAATTTTTAATAAAAAGTCGTCTTGAGGTTGAAAAATTATGAAAATAATAGGTGTGTAAAAACTGTCCCGCAGAGGGGGCTTTGAGCCAATGTTGATCGATTTTATCAGACGAAAGATAGTTTTGATTGTGAAAATTTTTCCGTTAACTAGTCCATGAGTTGGTCTAGTATTAGAAATTTTTCGGCTATTTTTGGAGGTTATGAAAATATTTTAGAGAGGACAGAAAACTGATTTTTCCGATTTGAAAATATGGAGCTGTTTTGAGATGCTTTTTGGGTTGAAACATGGTTAGCCGGCTACTAAAACACATGATAACCACACTAATCACATATCATCGAGTACGACATGAGTTTTACAAGTATGATCATAAGCATGATATGGCATGGCATGGAAGTCGAGAGACTCAAACACATCGAGAGACATGCATAATTCATACAAAGAAAGCGTTTAAAATGTTATGCACACACGTATGCGCGATTTTCGTTCCCCCACCTCTAAAACAAAGTGTAAGAATTCTGATAACGTTGAAAGTGATATTCGGTAAGCAAAGTAATCTTGCTATCAAGCATATCTACCCTCAATGGATTTGATGGTGCAATCCGATAACGGTGGATAGTGGGTTTCACTCTGATAGTTTCACTCGAGACTCAATAAAATAAAAAACATGCCAAGGAGACATTCATGCATGGATTTTCATGGCTTAGAAGAGTGAATAATGTTGAGAAGAGAATTTAGAGATTTTGGGGTATTCTTAATAAGGAGAGTGAGGAGAGAGTTATACCTTGGCTCCTCAAGAGTGAGGAGGAGTGAAATATCGAGCTAGGATGCTTAAAGTCTTCCAAGGAAAGGAGGAAAACACGGTTGATCCGTGGTTGTGCCGAATGTAAGAGACGTCTTGGGTGATAGAAAAATATTGAACAAGCTTGACAAAGCTTTGAACTTAAAGGAACAAGGTTCCCCTTGAAATTTTAGTAAATTTTTATGTGAGTTTTTGAAGATGTGAGAGTGTTCCTTGGTTGTTTTTCCTAGCTTAACCAAGGAAACACTAGGTTGAAATCAAAGACAAAGAGAAAGGCAATGGGTTTCTGGAAAACCAAAGAAAAATAAGTGGGAATGCCACTTGTTCTCTCCTCCTCTTTTCCTCTTGTTCTTGACCCAAGATTTAGAAAAAATGAACGTCTCCCTCTTCTCCATAATCAGATTTTGGGTATAAATATGAGGGATGAGTAGGTTAACTTGACTTTGATCATAGGCTAGGATTGTTCATCAAGTTGATCCAATGGTTAAGGTTAGTGGAAGACTAAGTCAAGTTTGGACAAATGAGGTCCAAATCCAAAAGCATGTTTGTCCCTTACTTTTCTACAACTTGTCCTTGTGTGTTTCTAATGAATAGCTAGGAGAAAATGTAGAAGAAATTCGTACAAAAAAATTGGGGGGAAAAATCGGCTTGTGCAGAAATTTCTTTGTACAGTGGGCGACCATGTGACTATCCAGATTAATTTAAAATAAAGATGGGCTTCGAAGAAGCAAATAACTCATGGTAGCATAGTGGTCGGGCGCATGAATGTAGTGCTGACATACTTGGGCAACGCTTCATTTTTGTTAGATAAATGAAGGAGGTACGACACAAAGCCTGCATGGCGGCTTAAAAATGTTTAGAATAATTTGAAGCTAAGAGGACTTGAACACATGACCTCTTAGTTACAAATGTTTGCCTTCACCAAATGAGCTATGTTGGACATTTAATATAATTATGACTATTTATAAATTTATTATTGAATTGAGCTGCCACACATTCTAAGAAACCTAATCACATTCGAGTGAGTTAGGGACATCAAATTACGTCCGGGACATCATGTCAGACCAATGAGGCCCGGTTATCATTGAAAATGACCATTTTATCCTTCGGGGACAAAATAGGTCAGAAGGGTCAGAAAACCCTCGTAATCGTCCCGGAAGTCGATTTTTTGTGATTTTAAGACTCGAGGAACCTAAAAGTCATATTTTCGTTCGTCGAGGTAAAATGACGGTTTTACCCCTGAGGTTCAAGAAGTGGTTCAGGAGGTCTGAAAACACTCGGTTTGGATCCGAAAGTGGGTACGGACAACCTTTAGGGTGTAGGAACCCTAAAAATCAGGTTTTCGGTCGTCGAGATAAATTGACGGTTTTACCTCTAGGGTTCGAAAAGTGACCCAGAGGGTCTGAAAACACTCGGGATTGACCCGAAAGTGGGTACGGAAAATTTTTAGAGTGCTGGAACCCTAAAAATCAGGTTTTCGATCGTCGAGGTAAAATGACGGTTTTACCCCTGGGGCTCGGAAAGTAGTCCGAGAGGTATGAAAATACTCGGGATGGATCCGAAAGGGTACGAACAATTTTTAGGGTGTAGGAATTCTAAAAATCAGGTTTTTGGTCGTCGGGGTAAAATGACGGTTTTACCTGTGGGGCTCAAAAAGTGACCCAGAGGGTCAGAAAACGCTCAAGATTGACCCGAAAGTGGGTACAGATAATTTTTAGGGTGTAGGAATCTTAAAAATTAGGTTTTCGATCGTCAGTGTAAATTGATGATTTTACTCCTTAGGCTCGAAAAGTGGTCTGGGAGGTCTAAAACATTCGGGATGAACCCGAAAGTGGGTGCGGACAATTTTTAGGGTGTAGGAACCCTAAAAATCAGGTTTTCGATCATCGGGGTAAAATGACAGTTTTACTCCTGGGGCTCGGAGGGGTCTGAAAACACTCGAGATGGACTCGAAAGTGGGTACGGACAACCTTTTGGGTGTAGGAACCCCAAAAATCATGTTTTCGATCGTCGGGGTAAAATGACGATTTTACCCCTGAGGCTCGAAAAATGACCCAGAGGGTTAGAAAACATTCTGGATGGACCCGAAAGTGGGTACGGATAATTTTTAGGGTGTATGAACCCTCAAAATCATATTTTCGGTAGACAGGGTAAAATGACGATTTTACCCTTCGGGTTCGAAAAGTGGTCTAGGAGATCTGAAAACATAAGGATGATCCTAGAAATGGGGCACTGGTGATTTTGTAAGGTTCGGGGACCTTAAAATTCATACTTTTGCGGAGATTGGTTGTCGAGGGTGAAAATGATTGTTTTACCCTCGAGACATGGACGAAGATTGAGGAGATCTGAGACCTTAGAGATGGCCCTAAAAATGAACATGAAACTGAAATTCATGATTTTGATCAGGATAGAAACGCACAAATGCATCGATGGATGTTATGTATGCGTAATTTTAAAAATATGATATCGTCGTTCCCCTGGTTAGGCCTCCGTAGCCAGGTGTACGTTTTAAAAACATGAGTTTTTTGGGGCATACCCTCTCCTTAATTAGACACGAAAATGAGCAGGTCGAAAATAGGATGTCCACAGAGTGAAATTCAATAGAGGCATTATTGGATAGAATAGACAAACAGAAATGAGATTTTATTTCATATGAGGCACATTGGACACTGAAAAGGAGTGTGAAGGAGAGTGAATGGTAGAGGAACCGATGTGTGTAATCGACAAACCTGTGCCATTGCCAAGAAGAGATTACCCAGATCGACAGATACATGATGAGGAGCCAACTGGACTACTGAGGAGCAAAACCATGGGCAGCAGATGAAGCCCTCAAACTGCCAGCTCCAGCTGTAGTGAAAATGGACAAGCTGTGGGATGGGATTACATCTCTTATTACTAATCTCATCTTCTTATAATCATATCTAATCCTACACACTTATCAAACTAGCCCAAAGAACTCGTGAGAGTATAAGCTGCTCTAATACCATATATTATAAAGGTATGAACAAAACAATGGTAAATTAAGGGATTATCGATTGATGTATATTTGTCCCTCCCTCTTCTCACCCCTTCAATGGCCAACGACACAAGTCACACAATCAGCTTAGCTTACAACTGACCTGCATTAAGCATTTACTAGCTAGCACACTATTGGAACTAGCACGTTGCTTATACTCCATGGCATTGGCAATCCATCCACAACACCAACTCGAAGCCATATTACAGATTATTACAAATATGAATTTTGTTTTCTGGAATCTATATATAAGAGAAATCAAATCATGCAAATATCAAGCCACTACCTCCTAAGATCAAGAATCTCCATTTTACATAACAACGTCGCCACTCTATGAACTTGTCCCGTCGGTAATACTTGCAACTTAACTATTGGATATCCCAAACCTCCTCATCTCGGTGTAGATGACCGATAACACTTCATTTTATGACTGCCCCCAAATATACAAATGTGGCTGGCATATGCCGGAGATGACGAGCTCAAGCAATCTCATCCCCTGAAACGAACTACAACGCACGAGATGTCATCTTTGCTTTCTCTATTCAAAGCTTCTGTTGCTAGTTGCTTGGCAGCTTTCAGTGGATCCTTTATCTTTCTTGCTATATCTACAGCCTCCTGATTAGACATTACCTGAATTGAATTTCACACAAGACAGGAGCTCAGATTGACCAGCAACAATTTCAATATGTCAGAGCACACAAGTAGCAATCTAAATATGTTGTATAGCTACAACACCATTTGCTCCAAGTATCAAATACACAATGGCTTCCCAACAGTCCAAAATTGGTTTTAAGGCAACCAGTACTACAAGAAAATTTCGTAGCACTTGTGTGGAGCAAAATGACGTGTGTGAATTCCCCACGTGGAAATGGAAGAGTTGGAAAGAGACTGAGTAGTATATATACTTGGAGAACCCACCCATAAACCATCAACTTAAACTTTTGGGTTGAGATATCAACCTAGTTCAAGTATGGTGTGCCACTCGTCTATGCAGGCTTCGCCGGTGCTAATGCAACCTTGGCATGGGTGCATGAGGCATTGGACAGTGCTGCACAAGATTCAAGGGGAGGTGCCCCATGTGATATAATTTACACACGAGGGGGAGATTGTTGAGAAAAATGACGTGAGTTTCCCACATTGGAGAACTAGAAAGAGACTGGGTAACATATATATTTGGACTACTCATAACTCATCAAGTCAAACTTTTGGGTTGAAATATAAACTCATTCAAATATGAATCCTACACGATCATATTGGGCTCCCCCGGTGCTAACAACATGTTGGCAAATAGCATCATTCACTGCATGCATGAACTCATCTCTACATCAGAAAAGTAGCAATATCAGCATGTTACTGTGCCACAATTTTTAGTGGTTGAAGTATCAAATACCCGATAGGTACCAACTATAAGAGCAAATTTATCTTCTGAACCATCTATTAATAGATATGTACAATGATAAACGCAACACCGCCACAATTCCACAGCACTCAATGACAAATAGCATCACTATGCATATATGCATGCAACTCCACAAGAACATATAAAGGGCGGGAGAGGGGAGGCTAACCTTCCATAGGCCATCACTGGCAAGGATCACGAGATCTGTATCATGGCCAATATCAGCATGCTTTATGTCCGGATCAGACCGCAGGTGCGATTTGAGATTCTTATCCCCGAAGGCTCGAGAAACG